>CAJVPZ010004102.1:0-10298 GCA_910592135.1 Racocetra fulgida | reverse complement strand
TACAATAATAATGTTATTAAAAATTATACATGCATAGCAATCAAGACATAAGTTGAGAAATAAACTTACAATAATACCGTTTATGATTTGGATCGAACTATTAATTGTAAACGAAAAATTTCAAACTAAGAACAATTGTAAATCGATTAAATACATTATAATTATCTAATATGCTTACCCGTTGTACCCATCCTTCTGGTAAAGACATTTTTTTGATGTAGATTTATTATAAAAAGAAAGTAAAAAAAAAAAAAAAAATTACACGTTTTAATAGAGCTCTTAACAGGAAGAGCCAAGCCTAGATTAAAATTTGGATAGAAAAATTTTTGGGGCAAATATTTAAAAGTTAAACGGCCGTGTAAGGAATAAAAAAAATTTGGTATGTAGAAACAAAAAAGGAAATTTTACAAAACGCATGCCGTGTCACGTGACTCAGACTCGTCAATGAAAACAAGGGATGCAGCGAATTGACTTTTCAAAACGTAAAAAGGATATCTGAGTAAATTACTGCTTGACTATTTTAGATAAGATTTGCGCCACATGCTACATTATTTGACATGCAAAAAGTGGGATCTATCCAATTTTGAAGCATGAGCCGATCAATAAACAAATGCGCCAGTTTAGTATCCAGTTTATCATTAAAACGCTGGATTAAAGTGTGCATAACAAATTTAATCATAAAATGGACCCATTTCAATTAAAAATTCTTAGCTTTTTGGTAATCTGTATAAAACAATTATTTAGTTTCAGCAATCATTTAGTAAATGATGCATCGAAAGTCTGGTACAAGGAAAAAAATCGAAGTTTGGAACAAAGGAAAAAAATAACAAACCAAACTGAAAAGAATTTTTTGAAGATAATGGTGTCTGAGGCTTGTACGCTGAATTTAAACCGTTACATTCCCCTAGATGTACGTACCTTCTTGTTAACAATCTGCACGAACACGCCTTTCAATAATTATGTACCTCACAAATTGTACACAATCAGTAGTTCCACAATAGGGTTCCTAATGGCTAATCTGGACCAAAATCTGGAACACTACTGCAATGAAAATTTGCATGGTGGAATTCTGCATTCAAATCTACCAATTATATTGTGTATTTCAAAAATGTTACCTTCTGATCGGTCTTTGGAATCCGATGTACAACATACATAAACAAAATAACAATATTCAGTTGAGGCAAATATTGACAATCGATAAATTTATGGTTACACCCTTTAAAATTTCTTCAGTGCATTTCATAAATTTTTAGACCGTAATTTGTTTCATTTCAGTGGTTTAAAATGTATTCTTAGATTTTTTGATATACTTTGGGCTTTTAGTTGCCATATTAAGTCTTCTCCGTAAGTTTGTTTTTTTTTTATTTGTCTTTTTTATAAACCCTGTTTCTTAGTTATATTTTGTACGTACCTTCATTTTATGCTTAGGTATTCTCTGCAGGCATCTCATTGGCTGCAGCCTCAACTATCATAACGTGACCCAGATTCGAAATAATGTTAACAGTCTGGGTTGGTCCAGCCCGGTTCAGTCTTGGATGATTTATATGTGACTGAGAGTAAGCAGAATTTTTTCAGTTTCAGACCGGTCTTAAGACTAACCGGTTTAAATCAGACTGCCTAACATCCCTAGCTAAAAGAAAACAAAATATTTTAAATAATATTTAGATCTTGTTATACATCTGCAAATTCTATTGTGTTTCATGGTTGAAGTGCGTGCTAGTTAGCTACTGTTTTTTTTTTTTTACCATGCTTATATGTATAAATTTTAAGAATTTTTTTTACTCATCATAGTAAAGTCAGGTTCAATCAAGCAATTTCGAAAGTAATAAACAATCGAATTTATGATTTAAATATTTGAATTTGTAATAAGAAAAAATAAAATATTAGAAGACTTTATTTCATGAAATGAAATTTTAATTATATTTAAATAGTAATGGCTTTTTTATAATTTTTTTTGAAATACTTTGTCCACATAAATGAGTACGACGATTTTTTAATTTTATACATAAAAAAAGGTACTGTACAGTTTAAAAAATATGCATCGCCCTTTGGTATGTCACCAATCAATTTAATCACAGACATATGACAAGATACATAATAAAAATCATTATTGAAGATTTTTTTTGATCGATTTTCGAAATTTTCGAATTATAATAAATTATTAATAAAAAATGCCTTCGCGCAAACCTTAATAGCTACAGTTATATTAATTTTTTTTAAAAATTTTGCGAATTAACATTTATTCTTTAATAATGTTTCTATTAAATAATAACCGCATATTATCCCTTTAACGATTTCCTGATCCAGGCAAATTTGCCTGCAAAAATTATCCAATGATTGCATATTTTTGACCTTGCAAAATTTACAAAGATTAATTATATCAAATCATAGTTGTGTTATTAGTCAGATCAGATATTTTAGCTATTGAAAATTTAAATCCAGATAAATGTTTCAACCCGACAGGTTAAGTGTCACATCCGGTAGCTGCTTTGATATGGATTCATACGACTTTTGCAGGGGTTATTTCTGCTACCCGAAGGTGAAAATAAAAACAGAGAATTAATAAAATTAGATAAAAATGGTATTGGCTAAAAGTTCTTTGCAAGTAGTTTTCCCAGTACATAATAAGAATGGGGGTCCATTATTATTTATGTGAGTTGTACTATTAAAAACAATTTTGATCAAAAATTTGCAGGCAAATTTGCCTGCAAATCCTTTAAAGGGATAAATATTCAACTGTTTTTATATTACGTCAACTATATTTATTAAATTACACATTGTCTTATTGTTTGTGGTAAATATGAGTGCTGCCAAGGGAAACCTGTCATCGGGCTTTCAATCATATTTTGTGTCCAGTTTTTTCTCTAAGTGCCGCCTAGGAAAAATCTGTCATTGGGCATTCAATTATATTTTGTGACGACTCTTCACAAATATAATTGAAAACCCTGATGAACAGATGGCACTCATGGAACAAACTGGACACAAAATATAATTGAAAGCCTGATGACAGGCAGCACTCATATATCATTTAAGTCGGTAAGATCTTTGATTATTTGCTTAATAGATTGACAACAATGGCTTTGAATTTTATTTTGAGTTATGGTTTAAAAAAAGCTTCGCTTTTGGCATATGTTTTTAATGGTATATATATGTTGTACCCGGATTTGGAATCCGCCCGATTCCTGCCCCGATTCAGAATCAGGACGGCCGGATTTAGAATTCTTATACGGGGTACCCGGCTCACTATACTAATCTTCTAACCCTAATCCTAACCTTACTAATTATTGAACCGGGTACCCCGTATAAGAATTCTAAATCCGGCTACCCCGATTCTGAATTGGGACAGCCGGATTCTGAATCGGTCGGATTCCAATCTGGGGTACGACATATATATATATATATTTAATTCGAATCATTTTTAAATAACTTTAAAAAACATTTCACTTAATATTTTGATTATATACTACTGTACTATTCGCCATAAGCATTACATCACTCAAATATCAATTAATAAATTTCTCATAATTTTATATACAATATATTAATAAAAATATTAATATATTTAAATTATGCGGTTATTGCTTGATAGAGACACACTTAAAGAATAAATATCAACTCGCAGAATTTAAAAAAAAATTTAATCTAGCAGAAGTTATTAAAGTTTGTGCGAAGGCATTTTTTATTAATAATTTATTATAATTCGAAAATTTTGAAAATCGATCAAAAAAATCTTCAATAATGATTTTTACTATGTATCTTGCCATATGTTTGTGATTAAACTGATTGGTGACACCCCAATCGCCCCTCTACTACAGTTATTAGGCGAAACTGTTTTGCGCAAATGGCGAAAGACGAAACCTAAACCCGGCGAAAGACGAAAGTGGCGAAACTCTGGCGAAAGGCGAAACCCCTGGCGAATGGCGAAACTAGGTTTCGCCTAACAATTTTACCCTCTACCCTACCTTTTAAATTTCAGATTAGTGAGAATTGCAATAAGATCTTTGACCAAATTATTCCCGATAATAGTATAGGGATGTTATCCAGTCTGGTTCAGACCAATAGACTACGATCCGTCATAGGACCAGTCCGAACTGAAATTAACCAGTTTACTTCAATTTGATTTAACTCAAGCCATAATCCCTATAGTCTCAAGATCGGTCCCATGACTAGATCTTAAGACCAGTTCAGGACCGGTTTAATTATTTATTAGCATTCCAACTTTATCAATCAATTAATTCAAATTAATTTTTTTGTAGGTTTTTATTATGTTTTCAAATTTTTACTTGCAATCACAATTTAATGCTGACCTTCAATCATAGATTATTAGGTCGCTGCACAATGTAGTCGCGCTTAAACCAGGAACGTAGTATAATCGCTAGGCTTGTATTAAGGATCAAAGTGTATTAACGGACTTTCTAATATATACGTATTTGAGTGCTGCGAAAAGCTGGATGTGAATATTTAAGTTTTTATAATGGCAAATTTAGTCCCTGTATTACATACTGACAATCAGTGTTCTGGTAATTTTGGTAACAACACGATCGTACGAACGTTCGCACGAAATTTAGATGATCTTTACTAAACAATTAAGACACTGATTATACACATGATCCATTGCACTCTACATTATATGAATTTTCATGTAATTTTTATTGTGAAAAATGTTTATTGTATTAACGTTAAATTATGTGTATCATCGAAGTAAATGATTGGCTGAACCTTGCCGTTACGCGGTACATGTCTTTGTTCCGACAAACAAATTTCATTATATTAATCGTTGCGTGACCAATATCTTATTTGTTTAGAGTTCAGTTAGGAATTAGGGTTAGAGTTCATAATAAAGGGTATTAAGGGTATATATGGATTTTAGTAGGGTTTATATTTTCAAATCAGGCACCAAATTTAGCAACATCCATCTCAGCATCATCGTCATTTATTATCTCATTAACACGGTTAAATAATCCTTTCATATTGTTAACCGTTTTAAACAAAAAGTCACAATTTATTATGGCATTAACACTAAATTCATAAGCACCCAGAAATGTGTACCAGGTTGGGATCGGATGATCGTTTTGATGATAGTCTGGATTATGGTCCGGAAAATAGATGCTGGTGAAAACTAAATAACAATAATGCAGGTGAAACTGGTGATTATATTCTGGATTATGGTCCGGAAAATAGATGCTGGTGTAAACTAAATAACGATAATGCAGGTGAAACTGGTGATTATATATGATCTGATTGGCTATTATGAATTTCATCGGTTTCACCACCATTCACCAAGAGTTTCGCCAGTTTCGCCAACATCCATAGTCCGGAAATTAAGTTTTCGATTATTTTTTTCTAACGATAGACAAGCAATATTTAACGCAATTTAATATATACACAACATATAGAAATAATACAAATTTAAATTTTGACATTCTAAAACTATACCTCTAGTCTATTTCTGTTTAATCATTTGGCTTTAGTTTATTTCTGTTTAACCATTCGGTTTGTTGTTTTGTGACGTTCTTCAATAAATTATGTGCAGTCGAATGAACTCAAAATTTTGGAATTTCATACATATGAGCTGATTTTTCGATTGTATCCCAAAAATTGGGTTAATTCTGGTCAAATTTGCAGATCATTTGGCTCTTGGCAATGAGTTTTAAAACTCATTGCCAAGGGCCAAATGATCTGCAAATTTGACCAGAATTATATAAATCGAAACAATCAGCCTATATGTAATAGTTCAATATAAAAAATGTCATGTGTATTTAATAAAATATAATGTAGTAATTTTCTATAACGAGTTGGCTGTACTTTTTTTGTGGTTAATCTTTTATTATACTTTATTCTAGATTAATATTAATTTTTTTTTTTATACACGAATTTTTTTTAATTGATGCGGCTGAACTCTAAGTTTTGACCTACTCAACCGTGATGAGGAATCTTGTTGAAATAGATAAAGCATTAACTTGCCCATCGTTAGATATTTAAATTTTCATATACTTTTTCAAAATATTCCATGCTATTAAAAGGTTAGTTAATATCACCAATTTAAAAAACGTTTCAACAGTCATTATATGTATTTAGATCTTATCGCTATGTAATTATGAAATAAATTTTGAATTATTATGAATAAAATAAATATCTTCTTTAAACGGCCGAACACTGCTTATTTTCACACTTAGTCATTGTAATTTTCAACTTGATGCTTAAAAGCAAACGGGAATATTTGCTGAAGCGATCTACATAAATTAACCAATTAAATTGTGAGTGATCTACATAAATTAACCAATTAAATTGAGTGATCTACATAAATTAACCAATTAAATTGAGTGGTCTACATAACAGATAAATTAACCAATTAAATTGAGTGATCTACATAAATTAACCAATTAAATTGAGTGGTTTATATAAATTAACCAATTAAATCATTTGGGCCAATTTGTTTTCTTACGATAATATCACATATGTGATAATTAGTTGTTTAACATTGTACATATACGTGAATACATATCAGATATCAGATATTACACAAGAATTAATTACATGAAAGATTACAACAAGATTTTAAAAAAAAATTTAAAAAATTTATTTTGGAGAATGTTACTTTACACTAATGACTTCAAAAACATTTACTTCATAGCGAATGTTTCAAAAAACCATTTCACACTGCAATAAATATTTTTCTGAAACAAAAAGATTTTAATGAACACTTTCAAAACATCTTATAATCTTTCTAATCAAAATAATAACAATCCTTGTGTTTAACAAGTAGCCTAAAAGTTTTGTACACAAATAACTTAAAGATTTTGTTATGAATAGCTTAAAGATTTTGTCATGAATAGCTTAAAGATTTTGTACACGAATAATCTAAATGTTTTAAACAAGATAACAATATTTGTAAGCATAAAAGTATTAAGAACATATAAAGCGAAAAATATAGTATAAAAATATTATATTTACAGTTATTATATTTACTTACTGTAAATTCCATGAAAACCAATTACCAAAAGGTTAATATATCAAAAACAATCTAAATGTTTAAATAAAATACAAGTGAAAATATAAAAATAATAAAGACAGCAAGGATGAAAAACAGTGTATAAAATTTTATTAATGCTCTAAACACCTTGCAAAGTGTTATACCTACCAATTAGCTAACTACCTTTTAATTGTTGTGAAGTTAATTTCGCGAAAAACCAATTCCAAACCAATTACATACTAACGATTTCAAGAAACTTTTTTGAAATGATAGTTTGTGATTGGTTAAAAATAATATTTCATCATGAGATCTATTTTAATATAATACAAATTCGCAATAATTACTAAAAAGATTAATTTGATTGGTACAATTTTGAAGATCTTATTCGAAAACATCACAAAAAATTCATATGTTGAGTAATCTATATAAATTAACCAATCAAATTGAGTGATCTATATAAAATAACTGATAAACAAACCAATCAAATTGTAAAATTTTATGAAGCAAAAAAAAACTCAAATAAAAGAAATGGGCATTCAAACCTCTCTTGAGATATTAATAAAAATATGTCAGAGTGTATTTAATCTATAACCCTTGCTAAATTTTTAATCTCTAAACAACCCTAACTCTAATTTTAATTGCTTCATATTAGCATCCTTTTAAATAAAAAAAAAATTGAAAAATAAGGTTGGTAAAATTGGTTGCTGAAGCAGCATAGATAGGTTTAATATATTCAAAGTTTATTTATATTTTAATTTGATGGTTTCTTGTAATTAACAGAATAACAGCTTGGTCATAATATAGTCAACTCTTATTAATATCAACCTTGTTAATATCAACCTCTCACTAATTTCAACCTAAACTATAAAACAAATTTCATATATTAAAGTTCTCTCATATATATCAACTTTAATATGATCTCTTATTAATACCATTGTTAATATAGATACAAAAATTTTATAAACAATTTACTCCATTGATATCCTTAGCTAATAAAAAATTTTTTTTTTTTGTAATCAAGATTAGCCTCTTTGGCTTTCTGCTTTATTAGACTTTATAGAATCATGTAGTGTCCTTTTTTTTTCAAGGAACCCAGACAAGTACATTCTGACGAGGATACATTCTAGCCATACTTGTGCCTTTTAAGTGCCTAATTAAGTATCTACCTATTACTAGGTTCTACACTAGATGCCGTACCTATAACCCACTATTACTTGAGTTATTCAATTAAACCCTCTGATCTGAGTTTCTCTGCCAATCCATCTAATCTCACCCAGAACATACGATACATAAGTTAGTTCAAATTCCAAGATCATCACATGCCACCTATAGGACTACCGGCATGATTAACCAATTCATCCTCGAGTGCATCACCTGCTAGAGCAGTCTGGTCCCACTATACCATATTACCTAGTCTACTTCAGTAACTTACGCCTAGGCCAAGACCAAGTACTTGCGAGCCGAAGCCACTACCGTTACCTATTACGCTTTTATAAAGTTCACACAAACCCCAGCACCCACTATACGGACTATCCCCCATATACCCATCATTCCAAACTTCCAATCTAGATGGCCCAGAAGGACTGTGACCTGCCCCTAGTCCTACGATTGGGTCCTTTTCCTCCAGTTACTCTCCGGCAGCCTGGTTGGTAGAGTGCCTTGCCAAACACTTCGGTCCCGTTCAGTATTCCAGTTTCCTGATAATAATCCTTTATGTAATACTGTTGAAGATCTGTGCTACCTCTCTACTCAGATCTTGCCAAGCGGGCTTCCATGTGCGCCGACCTCGGATTTATACAACTGCTTCACTCGGGTTTCATGTAACTCATACATTACACTATTATTTCACAGTCTCCCAGTACAAGCTGGTGTGACCTAGTTACAGATGTCAATTCACCCTTATACTCACAGTTGCCGTAACACTGTACTGAGAATTCAAATTTTTCGTTGCCAATGGGATTCGAACTCTGGTCTTGCCACTTGGGGGTGCAACAACTTCACTACTTCACTAAGTCGCCACATCCTCTTAGCCAATAAAAATTAAAAAATTTCAAATCATCTATATAAAATATATATCTGATTTCTAAAATATTAGAATTGTTTATTACTATAAAATAGAAACAAATTTTTTCTAAATACCTTCACTTTGGATTCTAATTATTAAATTTGGTCTAAAAAATCAGAAGATATTTACATTTTACATTTTACAATTATAAAATTTTCTTTGTAAATTTATAGTTGTGAAAAGTAAAAGGTGAATATCATCTAATCTTCTGGACCAAATTTGATAATTTTACCTGCATCAGAATTATACAAATGCATTCTACAACTTTTATTAGAAGCTGAACTATATAAATTATTATTTTCTTGTTATCAATTCTTATAAATATTAATATAATTACCTGATTCAAAAATGGTTTGATATTAACAAAAGACAGCTGTATTAAAAACATGTCTGTAACAAGTTTTGTATATCTTTTTTTTTTGCAAGAAGAAAAGACATGAAAAATATTATGCTAAACTGATGCTAATAACTATCAATTACAACTTTTATATAATGTTTAACTTGACAATGCAAATACATTTCTAGTTCTAAACATTCTGATCTATCTTTCCAGTCAATCATTTTTTCATATAGGCAGATTTTAAAAATTCAAATATATCACCTGAATTTGAATGTAATATTTGTGATATCTAAAAATAGATTAACCAATAAAATTATATAAACAAAGTCACAAAGATCTACATGACCAATCAGATCAATTAAAAAATTAAATTCACAAGTAATAATATTAATATTTACAAGGCAATACATTACTTCGACATACTTTGATTTATACATTATTAATTAAACAATATCACTCATCACTTATATTTATTTCGTTTAATTATATTATATCAATTTATCTAATGAATTCTAAATACAAGATAGTAGAATCATTGTACAAATATATCTAGATTTTTTTAAAAAATAAATTAATTTTGCAATTTTCATTGCAAATCTTCAATATAATCGTTAGTAAAAGCTTTGCTTGTTCTAGAATTTTAAACAATCTTTGAAATTAAGGTCTAGCTAAACATAAATTTTAAACTATTATTATAAAAAAAAAGCAAAAGCTTTATAAAAAGTAAACAGTACTTCCTATATGGAAGTGTGTCCACTTTAAAGTCCTAAGGAACCTTAGCAGCAGTTTCTCTTTGAGGAGAATATCCCGACAGCACTAAGTTGATCAGAGGATTTAATTGGGTAACTCAAGTAATAGTGGATTACAGATATGGCATCTAGTGTAGTTCATATAGGTTACATATGCAAGACTGCTTAAAT
>CAJVPZ010004101.1:0-10299 GCA_910592135.1 Racocetra fulgida | reverse complement strand
TTCATTATATGAAATTAAATTTGGTAACAACGTATAAATATTATTTGGCATTTAAGCTTTCATAACAAGAGTCAGTTTACTATCAATAATTTGCAATGCTCTACGTTATAAATAAACCCTCTTAAAGCAATATAAATTCCATAATAAAAACGCACACAGTGAAATACTTTAATAACTCTGTTATATTTTACAATTAATGTTTATTTGGGATCAGCTTAATTGAATTCTAAATCTAAAATTATTCCATTCTGACGTATTCATAACTACGGGAACTGTGTATAAGTGTAATTAAAAATTTGACGTTAGAAAAATTTTATTTTGACACGGATTAGTTATTTTTAGCCTTACGAATCACAAATTCAAATTTTATTCTGTCGCAACTCAATTTTAAATTTGCACATCCTAACTTAATAACATTTATAGATTAAATCGTTTGAATATCAAAAAACGTATATGATTTCTTTGTAAAAAAGGAAAAAGCATATGAAATGGAAAGCGATGATGGGACTATTGCACCTAACTATTAAGAATTAAAAGAAAAAGTTAAGAAATTAGAAATTAAATTAGATGAGCAAAAGATTTAAGACGAAAAACTTTTTACATTAATGTAAAAAAGGTTTAGTACAAATCCCGAAGCTCACAATCCCGACAGACAAATCTTGGAATACTAAAATCCTAAAAGTAAAAATCATAACAAGTACAGAATTCTGATAGTTTAAATTCAAAATTCTGACTACTAACCCCCAATATTTTGCATTTTGGCACTTAAATTTATAATGTCAAGATTTTTATTATTTTAAGATTTTGTCCGACAAGATGATATACTGTACCATCTCAAAATTTTTATGTCGGGATTATGAGTATTGGGATTTTGCACGACTCCCATGCAAAAAACCATAATAGTTCAACGTCAGCAGAAACATAATAATTAATCATGTAAACTCAAAAAATAATTTACTTCGATATTGATAAAGATATTATTAGAATAGATTGGCATAAGTCTAGTAGATTTAATACTTGAATTACGTGAAAAGAAATTAATTTGGTTTTTCTTATAAAATTATCAATTAGATAAAACTGCCCGGAGTTGGAATAAACTTTTTTGGCGCAAAGCGTTTGTATAAGAATATGAAACCAAAGACCAGCAAACCAAGTGTGCATATTCCCGAGTAAACACCCAGTCCAATAGTGCTTCCGAGGAGGGTGGGATCTTTGGAGTAGACTGTTACGGTTGGGAAAAGAGAGGTTGAAGGTGAAAAGGGGGAAGAAGTGGGAGTTGATGCAACATTATTTTTGTCGAATTTAACGCCCAAACAATCAAAAAGAACAAGTTTAGAAGATTGGGTTAGAGTCAGGTTAGAAATAGGGTTATTTGAACATTTTAACTCCACTAAATTTGGTGTGATATGAAGATCCAGAGTAATAAATAAATTACTAGTCAAATCCAAATATGCTAAATTGGGAGTGTCTAAATAAAAACCAGAGATTTTGTTGTAAGAAAAGTTTAATTTTTTGATAGTAGGAGAATTTGGCAAACTAAGACCATTGCCAGATAACAAATTGTGAGATTCATCAATTTCTTCTAGGACTGGAAGCGTGTCCCAACCGAGGCTAGTTAGATTATTAAATGAAGCGTTCATTTTTTTTAGGTTGGGAAATGAACTGCCCAATCTTAAAGCACCTTCTAAATTTTGATTACTAATATCTAAATTAACGATTTGGTCTCTGGTTTTGCCATAATTTTCTTTATCCTCAACTCTTATGCAAGTGCCATTTGTGGGATAATTTTGGTCTAACCAGGTTTGTGAGTTTACCATAGATATTATTTCTAACTTTTTCTCAAAAAATTATTTTAATATTTAACGAGAAAGAGAAAATTAGATAATACGTAACTCTGAAAAATTTTGTGGGTATTAATTTGAAAATAAATGTTTCAAATTAGAGTTTCAATTATTGTTATTTTTTTATTATTGGCCTTCTTTGTAAGCGATATCTAACCTTGCATAATTTTTAAATGATCTACAAACTACAGTCGTATTCTATTACCGTTAATTATATATTCTTTATTTAATTATATATTTTTTAACCTAACTTGCATTTTGTGTTATCTGATTTTGCCAACTTCGGTATAGATTTTCTTTATTCGATTTTTTTAGGCATGATTAAAGTAATTTTTAACTTCTTTTGGTATGGTATAGACTGTGTTGTCCAAATAGCGTTGACCTAGGCATGAACAAGGGAACAATGAGACTAGCTTCTATAAATGATTGCCGTTTTTGAAATTGCTGAAGCTGGAAATTTTAAATATTTTAATATGAAAATTTTAAAAATTTTTGGGTGCATTTTTTTTAGTTTTTTTTTTTTTTTTAGTTAGCTTAGGAATTAAAGTTAGTTTTGATAATAAAAATGCAAGCATGGTTAAAAATCCTATGATTGGCTAAATGTTAAGAAATAGAAGCAATATAAACAATATAAAAAATCATCCAATCCAATTTCAAATCTGAAATTCACGAGATCAAAATTCCGATCTGAAATTGGATGACTTCTTATATTGTTTATATTATTTCTGATTCTTATCATAGGATTTTTAACCATGCTAAAAATGTATAAGTGGATTTTGGTAGGGTTTATATTTTTAAATCGAGGTTCCTAATTTCCAGCTTCTGTCGCGGCAATTATTATTTATAATTTCTTTACATTACTAAAATGCACCTATGGTGTTTAACACCTATGCATGCATTATCTCAAAAACTGGCTAATTAAGCGGTGTGAAGTGTTCTAAGTAAAAAATGTTCTACGCCCAAAACCTCTCCCAAAACCTAATCCTAACTATTATAAAGTACTAACCCGAGTGTATAAAATTTTGTTAAAATTTTATATGAGGTATTATGGCGGAGGTGGGTAAAGTGGCAGATCATATAATATTGAAGCTAACATGCAATTTACCGGTTGGTGGCTAATGATTCTTATACCGTTTGATTCGTCTCATCAAGTCGAATCGAATGATTTAAAAAACATTCGATTCTGATCAATAGATTGCAAGATAATCGTACACTTACTGTTTGTAAAGAGCGAATGATACTGCGGATGATTGTCGTAATTAATTATTATTATTATTTATTTATTAGGTTAAACAAGTTTATTTATTCTACTCAAGTTATTCGTGTATGAAGACACTATAACAAGGTTATGGTTTATCGAGTTATCCGTGTATAAAAACACGATTACTCTTTAGTGATTTATTCAATAAAGTATTCGAGTTGTTCGCGTATGAAGACATGATTACTCTTTATTTATTGGGGAGGTGTTGTTGAAACTTCGAGTTCTGTTCTTTACAAGAGAAATATCTAAGTCTATTTATACCTTTTGATCCTCCGATTTGTTACTATTTTTATAAACTACAAATTTACTAGAATCACTAAACTTAAAAGAAGCATTACGCTACTAGTGCTGCTATCACTAATATCACTTCTATCGCTACTAGTGCTACTACAGTGTTCCTTGCATTGGTGTTACATTGTGGTTAATTTGTCATGCGATACTAATCACAGGGGTTAACAGTACGTCGATTTTTTTGGTTGTTCTTGTATTTGAGTGCTGCCAAGGGAAAAGGGCACCTCCGTTTTTTAATCATTTATTGAATCAATAATTGATTAAAAAACGGAGGTGCCATTTTCCCTTGGCAGCACTCATTCATATCTATATGTGGGATCGTCAAAACAACTTTCTCGTAATTATTGTCCGGAGCGAAGCGGAGGACTCATACTTCTATGCGCTTTGATGACTGAAATTACGTTTTGATGCATCTATAATAAAAAGATCAAAAAAGTAGTTTCGGCATTTTCCATCTGTAACGCCGCGTGTCTATATTTGTACATTGTGTAAAAAAAATTATGCACGTTTACGCGTTTGTGTAAGATGACAATAATGAGCTCCGGACTTAAACCGGTTTCCGGTTCCTAGTATAATTCTTAATATAAAATATGAGCCGTGACTGATAATCTATATAATCTATCTATATAATCTAATTCAGAGTTTTACATTTTAGCAGTTCTGATTGGTTACCGTTACTAGCAAATAACATCAACGACATGCTAAAATTCTGTTAAACCTGTAATGCAGATCACATTATATACTTCGATCATCATTTGTATTGTTTGTCTCTAAGACCAGATTCGACCCAGGCTTTGAACTAAATACGTCTGCGAACAAATTTTTATCTATATAATTAACTCATGAAGTTTCGCACTTTAATGTTTTTGGTTATTTATAGTAATAACTATCCGTTTATAATTAAAATTATCTTTGCCTCATGATTACTGGATTACGATATTTCATTCATTGTGAATACTGTAATATATAGGCATTAACGACTGTACACAAAATCTCTACCATCTAATCTAGAGTTCATTTAAACATATTTGATTTGCTACCAGAGTATTACTATGAAAATTAATATGATCACAGTACGTAGTTAAGCATTTATGATTATTCACTATGAAAATAGCGTAAACTAAATGTTATAAACTTTTCACGATTTAGCAGTTTTGATTGTTATCAGTAAAAATATCAACAGGGCAAAACCTGCTATAAACTTTGCCAAACCTGAAATGCAGATCACATTACATATTTTGATCGTCATTGTAATTTTATGCAATTTCTGGTTTTATATATAATGAAAACATATAGAAATAGGCTAGCTATTCTTTACGGGATCCCTAATTTCTCCCCCAGTTCTGATTGGGCATTTGTAAATGCCGTCTCTGATTGGACAAAGTAGACCACGCCACACCAATCAAATTATAAGATCAGGTTTAACATATAATTTCAAAAAAAATCGAAGTTTTTTCAAAAATCGCCAGTAACAAAATTTTGGTTACAAAACCACCTTTCGTGTTCTAACAAAAAAATTCCTTGCAAAATTTTATTATAGGAATTGTTCTATACTACTTTTGTACCATTTCAACGATACTTCTATTATTTGATCGAACAGCAGGATTTTTCTTTGTCCAATAGGAACTAGGGGGGAAAATTAGTAAACCCATTCTTTACCAGATGCTAATTCTTTATATGCGCATTTATCCAAATATTACAAGCCATAACTATTAACAGTAATAGTAAACTTTCCAACATGGTATATAATATTATCGTCATAGACATATTTATAATCAAAAAAATAAAAAACAATATTGTTAATCAAAAAATACAAAAGTAATTAGAGTTACAACTTAGCTCTTAGATCTGATATCCAGTAAAACTTTTAACTTTTGGTAAGGTTTTAACTTTTGGTAAGACTTTTGACTTTTGGTAGAACTTTTGACTTCGGTGTATCTTTAGACTTTCAGTAAGGGTTTCAAATTTCAGTGAAACATTCGATTTTCGGTAAGGTTTTCAAATTTCAGTGAAACTTTCGACTTTCAGTAGAATTTCAAATTGTGATGAGACTCTTGATTTTTGATAAAACTTTCAACTTTTAGCAAGACTTTTGACTTTTGGTAGAATTTATGATTAGTGAGATTTTTGATTTCAGTAAGAGTTTCGAATTTTGGTGAGACTTTCTGACTTTTTAGTAAGATTTTCTGACTTTTGGTAAAACATTTAACTTTTGTAAGACTTTTAATTTCAGCAAAGATTTTGAATTTCAGTGATACTTTTAATTTTCAATAAAATTTTGAATTTTGGTGTGACTTTCGACTTTTGATAGAACTTTTGATTTTGACTTTTAGTAGAACTTACAACTGGAGTGATTTTTGATTTTCAGTAGGAGTTTTGAATTTTGGTAAGGCTTTAACTTTCAGTAGAACTTACAACTTTTGGTGAAACTTTTAATTTAATAAGAATTTCAAATATCAGTAAGACTTTTGAAGTTCAGTGAGTTTTGAATTTCAGTGAAACTTTTAACTTTTAGAGAAACTTTCAACTTTCAATAAGAATTTTGACTTTCAGTAAGAATTTCAAATTTCAAGTTTTGGTGAAACTTTTAACTTTCAGTAAGAATTTCAAATTTCAGTAAAATTTCCGACTTTCAATAAGCGTTACGAATTTTATAGCTGTTTTTATAAGAGCTCGTAACCATTTACTAAAATGTTAAATGATTTAATTAGTTATTCTTAAAAACTTTTTTTCTAACAAAATTTAAATTTTATAACATCTAAAAAATTTGACAATAATTATTTCAGCTAAAATCGCTAAGTTATTTCTTTAGTATTATACAATATATATATGTACATTATATAATACCAAAGAAATAACATCAGATTCAGTTAAAATTAATATCAGCAAATTTTTTAGATATCCCAAATTTATGAAAACAGCTGTAATAAAACTTTCAACTTTTGTAGAACATTTGACTTTAGTAAAACTTTCAAATTTTAGTAGAAGTTCTGACTTTCGATAAAACTTTCAATTTTAGTAAACTTTTAACTTATGATAAAAATTTTAATAAATTTTATGAAACTTACAGCTTTCAGTTTTTAGCAAGGTTTTGAATTTTAGTATGACTTTTAACTTTAGCTAAACGTTTTAAATTTGTAAGACTTTTGACTTTCAAATTTTGACTTTCAGTAAGAGTTTCAAATTTAGATAAGAGTTTCAACTTTAATTTCAAAATTATTAAATAATATAGATGGCACAAAGCACTATTAATAATTATCACAGATTAAAATGAAATCTGATCAAAATAAAATTTTTCTATTTTTTAAAGAAAATTTAAAACTTTTTGGACATTTTTTGGAGTTCTTTTTAGCATTAGTGGTAGGGTTTAGGGTTAGGTTTATTAATAAATAAGTATAGGTGGGTTTTATAGGCTCTAAGGGTGGATATGAGAGGTTCTTAGCTTCATTTTGATCAGATTTTATTTTAATCTGCAACAATAATTGTTGAAGATTAAAATAAAATCTGATCAAAATAAACTGGGACTTCTCATTCTACTCTTAGAGCTTATAAAACCTATATATACTCATTTATCAATAAATCTAACCCTTAACCCTACCCCTAATGTTAAAAAGAACTCCAAAAAATGTTTCCCAAAAAATTTTAAATTTTCTTTAAAAAACAGAAAAATTTTATTTTAATTAGATTTCATTTTAATCTGTGACAATAATTATTGTACAGAACTTAATAGTATTAATTATTTAATACTAATAATTTAATTAAGTTAAACCAAATTTAGTAATTGGTTAAATTATGTTTCTCATTAATTTATGTCTTATTATTTTGTCTAAGCCTTATTAAAAGCCTTATATCTATATACTACAGAAGTACAGTCAAACCCCTCTATAGTCACACCTTCAGAATACAAAAAACTGTGATTATAAAGAGATGTAATTAATATAGAGGTATTTTCTATATAGTTATAAATAATTGGTAAAAATAAATTAGTAATTATACCAATTTTGTGACTATAGAAGAGGTGACTATAGAGGGGTTAACTGTATATACTAATATATATAGATGCATTTAGTTTATGTGAATTTAGTCCCTTTGCTGCTTGAACATATTAAATAATATGCAGTTACTATTACTGAATTATAAATCAAGCAAAAACTTATAATAATTTTAATGATTAACTTTATTATTTAATATAAATACTATTGCGATTAAACTAATTATATTATAATTTATTAATAAAACAAATATTTAATAAATATTTAGAACTTAATTTTCTCATTAACTGTCATAGATAGAAGTTCATCTAATTGCTAATAAATTCTATTTAACTTTACATTATTTATATAACATATAAAACTTATTTTTTTAAAAAAACAAAAACTAACTATAATAAAGTAAAGAAAAGCTATATAGTAGGTTTTATTAGAGCTATAAAACTCAATAGTTAAAATAAAATCTAATTTTTATCTGTTTAAAAATTATTGGATTTTGAGAAGTTATTATTATATAAATTTTTTTAAACAGATTAGAATTAGATATTATTTTTGGCTATAAAGTCCTATAGCTCTAATAAAACCTTCTATATTGATTTTATAATTTTATTATGATTAGGCTATACAAACTTAATAAATCAGTTCTCATAACCTGATTGAATCAAATTTTTACAAAACTTTAAAAAAAATTTTTAAGTCTATTTACTATCTGGGTGGATTATTTTAAAAAAATTAATAAAAATTTAAATATTTTTTATATATAAAATCTTTTGAAAATAAAATTAAAAGCTAGGTTGCCAGGTTACTTTCAAAAATTTTATATTATAAGAACCTATTTATTAAGTATGTATAGCTTTAGTTTTTATTTTTTTAAAAAAATTCTTTAAACTAAATAAATAATATAAAATTAAATTAGATTTATTAGCCAATTAGACAAATTTCTGTCTAACTTTAACTGCAGTAAACAAATACATTAATACTTAACTCAAATATTTCTGTTCTAATTTAAGACTTAAACTTTAATAGATCTGTTCATAGTACTGTATTTTTGCGTAATAATGGCCATAAGCATTATATAAAAATTGTACCCTTAAAAATAGTACATAATCTCCTCTAAATAACACGCATCCTGTATATAACCAGTTGCAAACCTGGATTTTTTTGCTTCAATTTAATTACCACTACAGTATTTGTTGTAAGTTTATTAAGAATCTCAACAGCTGTGAGCCTTTTATTTATATCAGAGTCAATACATCATTTGGCTAATTCAACATAACATTTTGGAGTACTTATATTAAATTCAGATTATTAACTATTACAAATCTTTATTGTTAATTTAGTAACAATCAAAAGCCTTTGACCAGTTAATATTTCTATCATAATAATCCCAAAACTGTAAATATCAGCAGCTTGAGTGAATGGTTTACCTTTCAAAATCTCAGGTGCTAAATATGATAAAACTCAATAAATATAACCTTGTTTTTTTTCAAACATTATTGATAAACCTAAATTGGTAATATACTGTAGGCTTTATATTGTTTTTTTAATAAAATATTACTTAAATATAATCTTGATATCTAATTTTTTTGAATAAATATATGATAGGTCATAAACATTATTGCATAATATTTTTAATTTAATTTTATACTCTAATTTAATATTTCTTTAATATTTTTACGAAATAATCTAAATTTCATATAATTTTTGTAACAGCTGATTTTAAATACCATTGAAATGCTAAATCTTTATTCTTTTCTACTTCTATCTCACAATAATATCTATATTCAGCACTTTTTAAATAATATACAAAGGTCTTTTGTTTATTTTTTCAATTTTAGTTCCATATTCATAACAATATCCAACATTATATATCACACCAATGTGCACCATTTATGCAGGTTTTTAATATTAAATTAATCATATATATTCATCCTTTTTGCTCCAATTCCATGATTATAACAATATCCAACAGTTTTTATTGCAGCAGCATTTTCATTTCAGCAGATTTTTGATAATTAATAAATACATTATCTTTATTCTATTCAACACCATTTCCGTATTCATAACAATATCCACTTTACACATTCTGCTAGCATTCCCTATTTCAGCAGATTTTGATAATAAATAAATGCTTTATGTTCATCTATTCAACCTGCTTATATAACAAAATGCAAAAATAAATTGAACTATAAGATCGAATTTTTTTACAAAAAATTGTTCTAAGCTAGTAAGAGTTGAGTTGTCATATTTGTCTTTCAAAATTTCTTCATTATAAAGTTTATACATTTCTTTAATAATTTTATCAAAAATATCCTGAGAATTATCTTCTAAATATAATAGGTTAACTTTACTGGATATTTTAGTCTACAAGTTACCAAAAAATCAACTTTTATTTCAAATAATGCTTATGCATATAATCTAAAGAATGAGCATATACTCAAAATAACATGCAGGTGAGCATTATTACACAAAAATATAGTAAAGTAATTTTTTAAATATGTAAGTTTTATCTTTATAATAATTAGCACTAGTTTTGACTTTATATCTAAAACACATTTTATATCCTATATTTTAAGCTATTGAATTCTATATTCAAGTATCTTAAAAAAATAAATATTAAATAAAACAATATATTATATATTTATATTATATATATATATTTATATACAATAAAATCTTATTTAAATTTTTAAATGTATCTAAATCTACTGATATAATTTTATTTAACTATTATATATTGTTTCTTTTAAGAAATAATATCATAACAGCCTCAACTGGGCAATGAAGCTATTCATATCTGCTTTCTTTAGTTTAAAATAAATATAATAAATTAGGGATGGCAAATGTTTTAAAACAACCTGTTTTAAAACATGTTTTAAATGTTTTAAAACATCTAAATTTTTTAATAAAAAACAAT
>CAJVPZ010004100.1:0-10301 GCA_910592135.1 Racocetra fulgida | reverse complement strand
AAAATGTTGATTAAATGAAATAGAATTATATGTATAGAAGTGTATTATATAAATCATTGATGGGAAAAATGCGCATTTTTAAACAAAGTAAACGTGCATACTAATTTCTTTGTGGAAGAAAAATGTAACAAGAAAAAATGTTTGATTTTATTTCTATTGTTATTTTTGTTAAGCATCAATTCAAATTTATAAAGCTTCATTAGTTCTTTAAAAAAAGTAAATTAAAAAGGTAAATTTAACAATAAATACTACAATTTTACTAAGCCACCAATAAACAAGGATAAACTTTCTGGAATTTTCTCATTGTGAGACAAAGCAAACTTTTCCATATTTTATACTTTATGCTTAATTAGCGTAGTGATTAAATTATAAATAAATGCACAAAACCATCATTTCTTTGTTGCTAATGTTTTTGCTAAATAAGGCCAGACCAATTGTATTCCAGAATTTCTCCTCCTCTCATAGAAAAAAATCCATATATATAACACAATAACTTCCCAGGAGGTAGATGGGGTATTGTAAAACAGCGAATTAAATTGGTCTGGCCTAACTCTTCAGTTCAAGTACAAACTTTGCACTTTGAAATTGTATAATTTAACCCGGACTACCTCTTTTAAGTTTAGTATAACTAAAATAAATAATCTTCTGTATAAAACAAATGGTGTGTATCGATAGATCTTTGGCAACGTCGACCGAGCTCACACACTCGCGAGTGTCGCCCATCGGAGATCTGATATTCAAGGGTCAGAATTTTTTATGGATCTTTTTTTAGAAGATATACAAATCATAAGTTTATTTTTTAAAAAATTTTTATCATATGATAGTACAATAAAATTACAAAGAAAATATTTTAGATATTATACAGTTGAAAATAGATAAAATCCATATTTCATATAAATTTTAAATAGTAACCTAATGAAAATTATTATTCAGTGTAAATTGTTTCAGTTCTTACACACCACTTCCTCCTTCTCCACGAATTAAATAACATTCTAACTAATTTTGCAATGATCATTATTGCTAATGAGCCTAAAATAACAGCCTGAAAAATAATTAATATGAATGAAAAGATTTTTAGTGTATCTGGTTGAATAAAATTACTAAGATTTTGTACAAATGGAACTAAAAGGAGGATAACAAGCATTCTAGCAATTGAAAGTGCTATATGTAAATAATTTCCAAATATTCTATTTGCATATGGATCATGATTAGTGAGTAGAATAAAGTAGAAAAATTCTATTAAAAAAAGACATCCAAGTTGTACTTCTCCACTAATTTGTACCGCACCAATTACGCATGCACGTAAGATTGTGTGCATGATTGTGTACCTATGAAATATATACTCGCTAGGTTTATATTGGTTGTATAGTGAGGAGAAAACGAATTTAAATTTATTATCGTTCTTTAATTGATTCAAATTGCCTAATTTTATTTGTTTATGGATTTGTATAGTACTGAATAAGTGCATAAAGATAATATAGACTAAAATAATTGAGGCAAGGAGAAGGAGCATCCAACAATCATGAATGAATGACAACTGGTATATTGTAAGTGCTACAAGTGGAAAAGCCAAGTTAATTGCCTTTATTAATTAGTAATTTTGAAATGAAAAAAAAATTAATAAATTAGTCCATAAACATAATCCATAATTTAAAGCTGACGATATTTATAATAAATGTTATTTACCACACGTAAGACGCCACCTTTTATATAAAGTAAAAGGAAAAAATTAGTGATATAAATATTAGGTATTTAACATCTTTACATTTTTACACTTTACATCTTTACGCTTAACATTTTTGCAATTAAATTTTTTTTAACATACCAAGTAAGAATAAATGCACATTATCTCTCATTGTTATCCAAAATTCAGGTGCATTTTGTCGACATTTTATCACTATGCTAGCTATAATAGCGCTTAAAAGAACCATAGTGATTGCAATACCCGTAACAACTAAGAATCCAATTATTGACACAAAAGGAAGGTCTTCCACAGGAATACCAATTATATGAGCGTATGAATCAAATCCATACGGATTTTTGACAGTTTGTGCCATACTTGTAGGAGGACTAGTATTAGTACTAAATGTAAGACTAGAATTTGACCCTACTGGTGGTAATGTGTATCCATTTTCACTGTCCACACAAGTTCCTGGAGCTGATGTTGCATGCGTGTTCGTACTGAGAATTGTACCACAAATGTTGTAACGTAAATTATTTGCGGCAGAAACGAGTATATTAAGATTTATAAATCCCTGTGCAATTGCCCATGAGAACGTTGATGTGAATTTCCGATATTCAGAAGTTAAATTTAACGTGAGCCATCCAGTAGCAATGATCGATTGGGTATAAAATATAAAGTCATAAAACGATGGGTATTGTATGTGTGATGGAGTTTCGGTTGCCGGATGATCACCTATGCCCGGTACATCTTCTTGAGGTATATTGAATTGTTCTCCTTTAATTGTATTGACACCATTGACACCACCACCATCAACTCCTCCTTCTTGAAATGTATTGACACCATTGACACCACCACCATCACCTCCTCCTTGATATGTATTGACACCATTAACACCACCACCATCACCTCCTCCTTGATATGTATTGACACCATTAACACCACCACCATCACCTCCTCCTCCTTGAAATGTATTGACACCATTGACACCACCACCATCACCACCTCCCGGGTTCATACCAATGTTTCCGTTCTCTACCTGCTCAAATGTCTCATTACACCCATCATAAGCATTATCAGGAGGTGCATCAGTCCCTACTGTGGCAACAGTGACGACTCCACCAGCAGCAAGGGCCAAACATACTACACCCACTGCCGCTGAAGTAGCGGTATAAGCGGTTTCAGCACTTGGAGAAACAAGAGAATCAGCCATAGTATCATCGTCAGCAACCTTTGCCATTGCGCAGGCAAGGTACGGATCATTATCACCAGTTTGAACTGTCAAAATTGCATAACCACCAAGGGATTCAATTAAAGAAAAATATCCATCTATAATATTGAATACTTATTAGGGAAAATTGTCATAACAGTCATATATAAAAAAAAAGAATGAAGAATCACTTACATTTAATTAGAAATCCCCCAACTTTTTTTGCTATAGATTCATCAAATGTGTCGCCAGATTCAATTACATTATCTGAAGTACAAGGACTTGCGTTCTTTGCTCCAAAGCAGGGAATACGATTAAATTCTAATGCAACTGACGTTCCATATATTTGAACGTAAACACGAGCCGTTGCTTAGTAATAACGGATGAATTTATGTATATAAAGTATTAATTAATTATGTATATAAAGTATTAATTAATTACATGATAATACGTATTAACAGTAATTTCAAATATATATATCTTACCATTATTTACAACAACTGGAGATCGACCTCTAAAAAAAGGAATAAAAGTTTTTTTTGACGCAGAATAAAGTATACGGAAATCATCGATATCAACAATACCACCACAATTAGAAAATCCTCGTTTAGAAGTGATACTTTTAAAATCTGATGCAACTTTATAAGCTTGATATGGTATTGTTTCATTACGTGCTCTTAAAGGTTGATTAAATTCTATGGCAGGAAGCGTGGTCGTAATTACACTGGGTATTGGTTGACCTAATATAATAAATTTTTATATTGTCCTTATAAAATTTAAATAACAAGAAAAAAACACGTATATATGTACCTGTGATGGTAACAAACGAAGTGGTTGAGCCAGTAACAGTGGATACTGTCGTTGATGCACTTGAATTTACAGTTGTTGTAAAAGAAACTGGCGTCGTAGGACATAAAATTCCTGATGCTGCGGTCGATGCTGGGTTAACAGTATCATTGTTTTGCCTTCGATATAGGTGACCTGGGGCATTAGAGGCATCCAAATTAGTTGTCAGGATGCATATTATGAATATGATGAAAAGACCATTCATCTTTGAACTTGAAATAATTCTGTTTAGTATTGATTACAGTTCAATTAGAACTGATTTGTTCTTATATTGTAAATTGATTAAGGTTTTTAAATATTTTCGCATTATCAAACATCTAGTATTACATTACAGAATAACAAACTTTTTTTTTCTAAATACTTTGCTAATTCCAAATTAAGAAAATCATTTACTTAATCATATGACTACTTTTTTGTAAATCCATTATTGGCATATGAACAATATTAAATTGTCTATATGGTTGTTTAACTAAATGATATCTTAAATTAAAATTTTCGATATAAATTAGGATTAATTCTCAATGCTATCCAGAAATGTAAAACAGGCACTGATGCATTTATGTAATACGATAGAAAGTTCCATTTCATGTTTAAAGTTGTACGAACATCCAGAATATCGCACGTTCCATGTACGTACGTACGTACGTACGTACGATTAATTAGCATTGTTAAAATTTCCTTTTTCTAAAAAAATCGGTGCAATCTTATTTTCATGTTGACCCATTCAACCGATTTGTGAATTTATTATTTACATAGATTTAAATCTATCTTGGAATAATATCATTACAAATGTATGGGACTTATCCATGAACTTTATATATTGAAATGAAACTTCATTTCTACCTGCATATTGCCACTATTTAATAGTTACACTAACCCCCAACCAAAACAAACTTATCTCTTCTAATCTTTAGTTAAACTATGTGGTTATACAAAGCTCCTCTCTTCAGACATTCCTTTTTGAGCTACATACAGTACGGCTATTGCAGCATATCACGTTACTCTGCAGAAGGTCTTATTATTTTAACAATATTACAAAGTATATTTTGGTTATTTTTGTATGTTTGTTGAATCAGAATAAGATCACTTAACGATAATACTACCTGAAATACCACACTAAATCCTAATATTTAAAGGAGCATGTAAAGACTTGATCGAATTAATAGCGTTATGGATTAATTGTTTTAGAGTGATGAGTTTATAAAAATTTTGACTTTTACTAATCTAGAAAAGGAATTGTCAGTACGAAACGTTTTTAATGATGTTTTGCAGGAATTGAGTTTTTTATTCTCAATAAATATGAAGTGCATACATAAATATTTTTATGTAGTTACTGTGATAGCAAAAATATTAAAATAACAAATATACCAAGGTTAATTAACTTATTTTGAAAATAAGTGTGTGATTAAAACTCTATTTGTGTTTCTAACTTTCAAAGTCTGAAAACGAAATACTGTAGATATTCTATTTTTATAAATTCTATAAATTTTTTTGGTTTTGAAGATATTATTGCTATCATAAAATAGAATTTATATATAACATATTTCAAATAAATAATAATCTATTTTATTCAGAATCAGAGGTCCAGTCATTAATTTTGAAACCCGCCATTATTTAGATTCGAGGAATTCCCATTATCCTTTAG
Source organism: Racocetra fulgida (assembly GCA_910592135.1). NCBI lineage: Eukaryota > Fungi > Glomeromycota > Glomeromycetes > Diversisporales > Gigasporaceae > Racocetra > Racocetra fulgida. The sequence continues at coordinate 4,919 of CAJVPZ010004100.1, read as the reverse complement.
AATTTAAGAAACCCTGAGTTTTAAATGTCGAGAAATACAGTACTTTCTGTGATAAATCTCTTCTTTACACAATGCACAACGTAACTTGTAATCTTCATTTTTTGCTGTGTATCTTTATTGATTATTTTATATATTTATTTAAACATTTTCTTACCTTATTTGATTATTTGATGTCGCCTAGCACTTTATTTATCGATAACTACATTGTTACAGTAGTATGAAAAAATATGAATTGTGAATGAATGTGATGGATTAGGGAAGCGGCGTAATTGAGAAAAGGAATTTAGCGTTAGTGTGACGAAAAAAACGTACAAGATCGGCGAAGTAGATGATCGACATCAAACTCATTCAAGTTGACGGAACGGCCCTGCTAGGTTGTGCAAACTAAGCTACCAGTTAAAAACTAGTACAAACGTACTTTCAGCAATTTGATTAAATCAACACCAATTTTGGAATTATTAAAAAATTAGAAATCGATTCCTTTTTTTTGATCTGCAAAAATTAGAAATCGATTCCTTTTTTTTTTGATCTGCAAATTTACAAAATTTACAAAATTTTGTAGACCGCAGTAATACGGTCATGGATAATTTTTTTTTTAATGTATTAATGGAAAAATTCACAACTAGAAATCTATATCTGCCAAATAATTCCCTAAATATTCATTCATATCAAGCACTAAAATTTTCTTAAACTGTTTAAACATTTCTTTTGCGTTACCAATTCAATATTTAAATGATTAAACCGTTTATGCTGTAAAAATGAGGTATAAGGAAAAATCGCGAGTCTTAAATTTGTGTGCATTTTTAATGAAATTATTTAAGGCAAATTTCTTTTGCATTTTAATAAGTTATTTTTAATGATATCCATATGATTTTTTTTTTAAAAAAAAACATCGTTATGATCACTGGTATTTGTTATTTAACGACCATATTGAACATCGGCTTTTAAACTACCAAATTAACATTATGGACTTAACCTAACAAATTTTATAAAAAATATTATACCCGATATTTAGTTTTTAAAATCACGTTTGAATAAATTTTATATACATTTGCATACTCACTTGTTTGCTAATTTTATTTTTTATTGTATTAATTATACACTACTAATTTGCGCAATCATACATCACTATCATTCGTATTACTATTAAAATTTTATTATGACATAGGTTGCTCTCAAGCGTCAATTTCAATGTGATTAGCAAGTGATGTAATAGTGCTCAAGCATACATAAAATTTTTGTTGAAGAAAATTCGAATATGCAATTTATGGCGTAATTGTAATCTTCTCAAGCATCATTTTCGATGTAATTAGTGAGTCATTGTACTAGTGCTCATTTATTACAATCAATCAAAACAAACATTGCAGTCAATACTTGAATGGTCTCCTATTGATTCTTTTATTATTTGTCAAATGTCTTTGTCAAAACATTAAAAAAAAATAAAAATAAAAAAACAAAAGCATCCATCCAACAGAAAGTGGAGAAACATTAATCTAGAATCCACCAGTTTTAGTTCTTGGTTGCTGTTGAGTTATCACATCAAATGAAAAAATTATTGATAGAAAAATTATTGATAGAATAGTTGAATTTGTTGCTATTTGAACAAAAGCTAAAAGATGGTAAGTATTCATTATAGTTTATTGAGCTTCCTGATTTTTTTATTTTCCATAAAATATTTTTAATGTAAGAAGTAAAATAATAATTCGCTGACGTTAAAAATGATGATCTATTGCAAAGTTGTTTGAGCGATTTCTTTGAATGCTCTATTGATGTAAAATTTTCAAAAGCAGGTATAAAAAAAAGGTGGTTTGTTGTAAAAAGTTTGTTGATTGAAATAAAAAATTCATTTAATGTTTTTTAATAATACAAAATAGTTTATTACATAATAAACTTTATTCATTTACGCATGATTCATCGTAATGATAAACATGCTTAATTAATTTTAAATATTTCTACTAAGGGTGCTGCTCTCAAGCGATATTCTCGATGTGATTAGCAAGTGATAGCAATAGTACGCAAGCAAAATTATATTTACATAAAATTTTTATTGAGAATTTGAATATGCAATTTATGACATAATTGAAATTTTCTCAAGCATCATCTTCGATGTATTAGAATCAATTGAAATAAACATTGCGGTCAATATTTTGAGTGGTTCTTTTATTATTCGTCAAAAATAAAAAAAAATAAAAAATAAAAGAAAAATAAAAAAGCGAAAAATAAAAAAACAAAAACGATTGTTAAACAAGAAGCAAATGTTGCAGATTATCAAAAATATTCTGGCAAAGCATCAACTTCAGCAGTCCCTATTGCTCTGTTACTGTCTTTACCAATTATTGTTCATAAAAACGTTTAATACAAGAAGTAAAATAATAATTTGTTGATGAATGTAATGATTCATTGCAATGTTACTTGTGCGGTCTCTTTGAAACTCAATTGATTGTAAAAAGTTTGTTGATTTAGGGGCTCTCAAGCATCTAAATCAATAGGTCTGAGTTCAATTTTTAATTAGTGGAAAATAAATTATTCGATCAAATGAGTTCATTGTCGTGATGAAAAAAAGATGGTCAGAGACATCTTTTTTTGTCATAGAGTTGTGCTAATTGACTAAATTTTAATATCCGCATTTCGCAACATAAATTTTCGACAAAATTGTGTAAGGTTTACTTCAATTAATCATAGTACTTGTGCATGATCTCTATATATAGCTAATTACACTAAGAGAGATGCTTGAGAGCACTCTTAAACGACACATTTATTTCAATATTTTTTATTAATAAGCTTTATCAAATTATGCATATTCATCTTAATGATAAGCACGTTTAACTAATTTAAAATATTTTCCACCAAATAAATTTTATTTCCTGATGTTTTTTGGTCCATTGATTGGGAGGTTAGATACTAAATGATCTACTATCATAGTGCAACATATATAATCAGATCTAATTGTTAGGATTTTTTAATAGAAAATCAGGCATGCTCAGATATATTAATAGGTATAAATTTAAAAAACTTTTTTAAATGCATTTATTTAACATTAATAAAATTTAATCTATTTTTTTTTTAATAAATCTTTTAAAATAGCTTGAGCAGCTGTTTCACCAAGCTTTTTTTCGGTATTTTCAGCCATGTTACTTTGCTGATTTTTCCGGATTGCCTTTAAATCTTCACAATTAAAACTTACTTATAGTTTACTTGGACTTATGAGTAAGAGCCTTGCTTTTTGTACTTTGTCAGTCATGTTTGGGTGTGTTTTGATATCATATTTATTAAACATTCCTTCTAATTGCTGTTGATGAACTATAATTGACTAAATTTTATATTTTACAAAATCATATAGAAGAGGAAAATTAGAGAGCTTATGTGAATGAGATATTGAGAAGTTAAGAAATTGATCTAAAAAATTAGAATTATTTAATGCATTAAATAAACCAAATGAAAAATATTTTCTTCTAATTTATCCTTTTTTAATAGTTCAACATATAGAATTTCCTTTTCAGTTAGTTTAATATTTGATGAATGGTTTAAGAAAATATAGCAAATACTTCGTGCAAAATCAGGTTCGTTATTTCTGCCTAACAATTATATTGTTAAAGGTAAGCAGGTCCAGCAGCCCATCCATTTTAAAAATCCTTCTTGAGCTTTTTCTAATCCAAGTTTTATGTTTTGAATTAAAATAGTAAATTCTTGATTACATAGTGTTTGTTGGACTTCAACAAGTTCATTTTCAAAAATAATATATGGGTTAGCAATTGCACTTTGTAATTCTCTAAGCCACGATAAAACTTGATTAGGAAGTTTATGTACGCGGTACCTGAGAAGAAGGCATTTGGATGAATTATTTTCTAACACTCGAGGTATAGTATTGAACCTGGTTAGAAATTCAAATGACTAAAATAAAAAAAATTTCCAAATTGTGCCATAAATTTTATTTGGAGATTAAGTTTCTTGTTGTTTATCCATTCAACGAAAACCTTTTATTGCTTAATATATCCCTTATGCATATTTTTGAGTTGGTCAAGTTGTTTCACAAACCAAGTTCCCAAAAGGTAATGCGCATTGAAATTTTTGAAATATTGATTTGCAGTTATTAATTGATATTGCCATCGACTTGAGATAGGTTTTTGATATTTTGATAAGTTATATTTTAAAAGTATCCAATAGAATTTTCGCATTGTATTTGATTTCATATTTAATGGACATTCTTTATTACTTTCATTATATCCATCATGTAAATAATAAGCGAGCTGAAGAAGGTTATGAGGATATTCTCAGAAAGATAATCCTGACACGATGTTTAACTTTCCAAATGTGGTATTTTCAAAAGCAACTAAAGCTATCTGTAGTGCATGTAGACCACACGAAACTCTGAACAAAGATGCATTAGTTTGCAAATTGAATTCTACAATGGCACCCGATTTATTCCCTAATATTAGTGTTACAAATTGAAAGTTAAAAAATCGATTAGTTGGTTACTAATTGATTAAATTTTTTAGGTACTAACTAATTGATTAATCAACTAATCGATTAATCGACTAATTGATTAGTTGCAACTAATCAACTAAAGAATTAATCGCTTGTTGCAAATAAATCGATTGAAAAATTATTTTTTTACTTAATGAATTAGTCGCAACTAATCGATTAATCAATTAACGATTAGTTGCAACTCATCAATTAATCGATTAATTGCAACTCATTGATTAATTGATTAGTTGCAACAAACTAGAAAAAATTATTAACTAATTAATAGATTGAAAAAATTTTGCCGATTTGTAACACTACCTGACATGTAGGCCATATTATTAGTGAGCCAATATCTACACTGCTTTGGATCCAAGTTGTTTTCTTCACATACTTCTCTTACTAATTTGGCTATTATAACTCCACCACATTTTTTTATATCAATCATTTTTGCAAGG
>CAJVPZ010004099.1:0-10302 GCA_910592135.1 Racocetra fulgida | reverse complement strand
GAATCTGCTGATATGAACTTTTAAAGTACTTTCAACCACGAAATAAATTTACTAATTAGATTAAATACCTTTCAGCCATGGATCTCTATCATTTCCTGACAAAAAAATCCCGACAAGAATTGACCGGAACTAACACCAACCCTAATCTAATGCAGGCTAACTTGTTAGGATTGATATTGTCAAGAAAGTGGCTGTTCTGAAAATGATAGGATCCCTTTAGTCATTATGTATTCAATGTTTGTAAAATTATACAGTACTCTCAGAAAATATATCACGGTTACACGAAAAAACAACATAAATTTTCTAAACATGTAAATTTATTGCTTAGCAAATTAATAATAAATGTCGATATACCAATTCAGCAATATATCATTACAATGCATATGTTGAAGATAATGCAACAGTCTTTGCAGCCATAACCTCCATTAGAAATAACTTCAGCAATATGATTTGGAATACTGTTGATTAAATTCATGAAATCGATGCATCTAGCCTTTCCTATTACTCTAAAAGGTTGTCTTCATTTTTCATATGTTCTTGGGGTGGTCTTCGTTGCTGTATTCTACGTATCACGTTACATATGACCAATCCAATTATGGAATTTTGCTGATCGCCGGCGAAGCAAAACAAACGAAAAACCCTAAAAATACAAAAAACAGCAGTCTAAACCTACCTCAGGTGGGTTAATTAAAAATGTCGGGAAGGCAATTTTGCTTATATATAACTACCTAAAACCTAACCTAACTCTAATATAAGATGGCTCTAACCTAAAGTTAATTCAATAAAATATATATTATGTTTTTAGACGTCCCCTTTCTAAGGGTACTGTACATACGCATGTTCGTAGAGCATTCGCACTATATAATATTATAGTGTAATAGTACTGTATTATATTTCACATTATTATAATATTTATCATGGCATTACGGCCAACTGGTAAAATGCTGTAATGCCGTAAAACAGTAATTCTACCGCCAACTATAACTGCTAATGCCTAAAGCGGGTCCAATTGCTGACTTTGTATTATTCAGGATTTTATTTTTTTTGTTCTTTTGAATCTCATGAACTGATTGGCGAATCAGTATATTAGAATAAATCGTGTAACATTGAACGTCCTTCTTGGATGCGCCAGGTTGTCATTACTGTTTTTTAATCGATCAACGTAATTTGCGAATGCGTTCATAAAATCTGTTCTTTGTCTATACTCTAAATGTCATTCGGAAATTTTGCCCTAAATAAAAAAAAAATCCGACCGCTTTAGTGATTGGAAAAATCTTCATTCGTGTAACTTGGCAACATTGTACACAACGTACGTATGTCGTACGCACATACATACTATTTGTACGTACATACATATGTACATTTAATTATTTAATGCTACTATACGTACGAACGTACAAGCTTTCCTAACAATTGTTTTTAGATTTTATACACTCGAATGTCTAATAAACATTCACAAAATATTTGCAATGACTTATATGAAAAATTTTCGGGAAAAGCGGGCACTTTATTAAATGAAGATATTATTCAAGGTTCAAACGATCGAGTAATTAACGTTTTAGAGTCACCAAAATTGCTCTCGTGTAAAGATAATAATTCATCGCAAGATTTCGTAAATGAAACTATTGAACATTTGTGTAATTTATATTTAGAGGAAGAAAAAAAAGGAAATTATGACACATCAATCCTTAGTTCAATAGAACAATATCTAATAAATAAGCAGCAAAATCCTGCTGATGTAATCAAATGGTGTCTAAATAATCAAAACCATTATATTATACAAAATATTCTTGGATATTGTTATCTGCTTGGAAGATGGGTCGAAACTGACAAATGTAAAGCATTCATTTGCTATCAAAAGTCTGCAGAGTTGGGAAGTTCAACTGGAATGCATAATGTTGGATGTTGCTATCTATTTGAAATTGGTGTTGAAATGGACAAATATAAAGCTTACACTTATTATCAAAAATCTGCAGAGATGGGAAATCCGTATGGAATGAATAGTCTTGGCAACTGCTATCAAAGTGGAATAGGTGTTGAAAAAGATGAACATATGGCATTCATATGTTATAACAAATCCGCCGAAATGGGTCATGCTCTTGGAATATATAACATTGGTTATTGTTACCGAAATGGCGTTGGTGTTGAAAAAGATGAGCACAAAGCATTCATGTATTATCAAAAATCTGCTGATATGGGAAATTCTAATGGAATGAATTCTCTTGCATATTGTTATGAAAAAGGAATTGGTATCAAAAAGGACAAAAAAAAAGCATTTATTCATTATAAAAAATCCGCTGATATTGGCCATACTGATGGAATAAATAATCTTGGATATTGTTATCAAAACGGAATTGGTATTGAAAAGAATGAATATGTGGCTTTTACTTATTATAAAAAATCTGCTGATATGGGAAATTCTAACGGAATGAACTCACTTGCATATTGTTATGAAAAAGGAATTGGTGTTAAAAAAGACGAACGAATGGCATTCATTTATTATCAAAAATCGGCAAACATTGGGTATGCTGATGGATTAAATAATCTTGGATATTGTTATCAAAATGGAATTGGTGTTGAGAAGAATGAACGTAAAGCATTTATTTGTTACGAAAAATCTGCCGAGATAGGAGATGCTAGTGGAATGTATAATGTTGGACACTGTTACCACGATGGAATTGGTGTGGATAAAGATGAACATAAGGCATTCACTTATTATCAAAAATCTGCAAATTTGGGAAACTCAAATGGAATGAATGAAGTAGGCTATTGCTATCGGAATGGAATTGGAATTGAAAGGGATGAATACAAAGCATTTATTTTTTATCAAAAATCTGCTGACTTAGGGAATATTAGTGGGACATATAATCTTGGCTATTGTTATAAATATGGAATTGGAATTGAAATAGATAAAAGTAAGGCATTTATTTATTATAAAAAATCTGCTGAAATGGGAAACACTAGTGGAATTAAGGAACTTGCATATTGTTACCTTAATGGAATTGGAGTCGAAATGGATGAATATAAAGCATTTATCTATTTTAAAAAATCTTCAGAGATAGAGAATTATAAAAGAATCTCTTAGACGATTATTTTATTAAACAAACCTAGAATATTGGCAAATTGAAAATAAACGATATTATAATTTAATTGCTATTTTGTGAAACATATACGTACATTTCATATGGGCCAAATTCAACTCATAACCCTACATAATTTTCTTTTGTGCGATCTATTGTAAGACCGTGTCCAATCATATGACTAGCAGCCAGTCAAGTTGCAAATTTGGTTTAATCTGGATTAGTACAGTGCAAAAAAAGCTAAAAACGTCAAAATACAATGGAAAACTATCTCGAAAGATCAATAAAAGGCCGGGGAGACATTTTACCTCTAAGTCTTTCCTATTCTAACATAGAATCCTACCGGTGGTATATAAGCCATTCTGACTACTGTATTTTGAGGAGTAAATATTCGGGCATAAAAAAAGAAATTTATTTATACCCGGGTACTGGAATTAAAATATTATTATTTAAGTACAGTGTATTATACGAAAGTTTGTATTTAATTATCCAAATTATCCAATTATAATACCCAGACCTTTTACACTAGATTATCAAAAAAAAGAAGTATGTGTATTATGCTAAAGGGATATCTTACTTCACAAAAAATACAATAGATTTCTGTATTCGGGCTATTAATATTATACCGTACAGTATGTACCACGGTAACCCGCACACCCCTATTAAAAAATTTCATGATGGAATGTAAAATACGGGGTATATCCTATTTAAAAAAAAACTTCTCATATGAAAAACGCTTAGTATAGTACCCGGATATTATATAATTTTGCTGTAGATTGTATTATACCCAGGGTACCGTGGTCCGTGCTGTATGGTCCTTACGTATCATTCGGATCTAAAAAAAGTTCTTCTAAAAGACCTTTTTTAGATCCCGAATGATAAGTATAAAATTAATAGCCCGAATACAGAAATATAGTCTGAGTGGCTGATATATCACGTAACTGCCAATTTTTGTGACATGACTATTCTATTTCAGCAAAGTGTTGAATTTGCCCTTATGTTCTTATATGATCTGACTTCTTAATAGTGAAGCAGACGTTTAGCTTAGTTGATACTTTGACTTCACATATCAGAACTAAGCACTCATAAATTTACTAGTTTCGAAATGCGTTATTATGCTGAATAAAAATTAGCTTAAGCCAAATTACTGCTTAAAATATGTAGTTTATGTGTCATTTCTGAAAATTTAACTGTAAAGATGTTATTAAGCCGACTTAGCCATGGCTTTTGTGCCAAGCCAAGCTGAGTCTGTCAGACCAGCTCAGAGATTATATAATATGATTGAACTTATCATTTAATAATTATGTAGGAGATAACAAAGTCAATTTTGTTACATAATATTAGATAGCAAAATCTAACTTGTAATCATTCTTGTTAATTACCACATAATAAATTTTGAATTTGTAATATTAGCTCCAAGTCAACTAGCTTAACATGTTTATCGAACTAAGCCAGACTGATTTGAGCTAATTTATTTTATTTATTTAAATTCAAATTAAAAATCTATCTAAAATATTATAAAATTACTCCCATCATGTGTGTCCGTCCGATCTTGAATCAAGAATTTAACCAACAAATATAATATTCTTGAACCAAGGTTACTTTTAATAGTTAAATTTGATCTCTATTATGGTAAAATCTGGTATCTATATTTTATATTTTATATGTATATATAATTACCCGATGTCACAAGTGTCCTATTCGTTTATATGTATATATACATCATTAAATCTGGATCTTTTGATCTTTTCAGACTCAGTGAGGGCGGCCCCAAAGTGCCAGTGATGTACTAATGGCGCAGCCACAGTATATATATTGCACTATTGAATTACGTACGTACAATTGTTATCTAATATCAATATGCGACTAGAAGAGAACCAATAGTTGCTCTAATTATCACTGGCACTTTGGGGACCACCCTGGGTGAGTCATCTTTTCACAATGTTTATCATTTTCACAGGATATAAGCAACTGATTAAGCGTTACCAACCTAAAAATTTCGCTAAAAAATTTTTGCAATTAGATTAAGGTTAGTTTTTGATATTAAGTTAGGTTAGAAAGAGCTTTATAGTACCAAAATTTTACAAGGAAAGTTTTTTGTTAGTGCGCAGAAGGCGGTTTCATAGATAAATGTTGAGTTATGAGCGATTTTTTGGTTTGTTTTGATTTTTGAGTTTCTTCTGCGTCACACCTGATCTTAAAATCCGATTGGCTGGTAGATAGGTAACGTTAGGAAAGTTTTATAAACACTTTTGAGCACATAATGCAAGCCATGATTATTATAAAGTGGACTGACGCTGGCATAGTGTAGGCCAGGGTTGCTTATTTTCGAGAGAATACGGCTATTAATGAGGTGTACGACATCAGTCTAATTACAAAGATAGTGCAGGTCATATAATGAAGATCACTAATCATAGTGTACTGTATCGAACTAGGGTTATAACGGGTGGTGCTCATTTCACCGACAATCACTTACCGACAGCTTATTTCACCGACAATTAATTCACCGACAAGTTCATTTCACCGACAATTAATTCGCCGACAGCTCATTTCACAGACAAAGTAATTCTGGCCATTGCCGTTAAGGTCAGGCTAGAATTAGAGTTAAGGTTAGTGTAGTTTATAAAAAACAACTTGTCGGTGAAATGAACTTGTCGGTGAATTAATTGTCGGTGAAATGAACTTGTCGATGAATTAATTGTCGGTGAACTAAGATGTCGGTGAAGTGATTGTCGGTGAAATGATACGTATCCGGTAACGAACCAAATTTGGCAAAACCGACTTATAAGAATTTAGGCTGCCTATACCTATACCGAATTTATATAATAAATTTTTATATAACGCATCCGAACTCCTCTTTACCAGCCTAAGACTATGTACACATATTTCGATATAACGAACTATTTGTTTGATATAATACCGGTTCCGAAAGACCTCGAACCGGAGCAAAAATTTCCGGTTCAGCTCACCTCACCGACGCTTATTTCGTAGACATAACATTTCACCGACAACAATTCACTGACATGTTATTTCGCCAACATTTATTTTTCATTTCACCGATAGTTTATTTCACCGAAACTCATTTTAACGACAAAATAATTCTGGTCATTGTCATTGGGGTCAGGCTAGAATTAGAGTTAAGTTAGTAGAATTTATAAAAAAAAATTGTCTATGAAATGAGCTTTGGTGAAATGATTGTCGGTGAAATAAATATGTCAGTGAATTTTTGTCGGTGAAATGTTATGTCTACGAAATGAGTGTCGGTGAAGTGATACGTATCCAAAATTCGAATAAAGTTCCAAGAATTTCGAAGATGCACCGACCCGTTGTGATTCTACTTATAATATTGGCAAAATCTACAATTTAATTTGCTATAGATCACAAATCTATATACTATTGAAATTATGGATCACCTGCTCTTGAAATTACAAATCTATCTTCTGCTAAATCGTGAACCTTCTATTAAAATTACGAATCCATTCACTGTTAAATTGTTAAAATTGAATTTTCAGTAAAATATTTTACTAATTATTTGATATAAAACTTATTCCATAATTTTTTGATAAAAAATCTGCCATATACAAAATAAATGAGATTTGACATATTTTTTAGATATTGACACCCAATGCTTTATGGTTTAAGTTTTCTACTAAACAATAAATGATTGAAGTTTAAATAAAGTCAACTCTGCTTATACTGAATCCTCCGTAAAAATTTTCCAAAATTTCAGTTTAAAAGTCCACTATGTCTATCGATTTACTAATAAAATTTATAAATGTTTTAAAGCTTTGTGTTTTGGTCCAACAAAATTTATTAAGTATTCGGTTAGCCAGCTTTAGTTTAGAGAGATATAACTGTATGTAACTAAGAATTGTTTTGAAAGTAAGACTGAACCAAGGCTAGAATTAAAATATTAATGAACTGATTTAATCATTATCAGAGATCAGAGCAAATTAAACTTTAGGGGGATGCTAACTGTCCTACCTGGTCCAATCTGATCCCTTTAGTCCACTTTTAATAGTTCAAAGTGTTAAAAATTAACTGGTCTTAAAACTGAAAGCAGATTTTTTCGGGTTTAAACCGGATTTAAGACTAACTGCGGTTTATCAGTTTAGAATAGACTGCATAACATCTATCTATATGTTTCACAAAATTCGGACATTCATATTCGTGTAACATTAGTGCGGTAACGGGTAAATTTTTCACGAAAATATATCTCGTGCCGAAATTTATCCATGTAGGCGGTGTTTCAGCTGCTTTCAAATTTTCCAGTAACCGAATCGACAAGTTATCGTACAGATTCAATAAATTATTGATATGAGTGCTGCCAAGGGAAAACCTGAATCCGGAAAGTACAGGTTAATATCATCACGATGAATTACTAATGATTTTAATAACCTGTACTTTCCGGATTCAGGTTTTCCCTTGGCGGCACTCATACCAAAAACTTATCATTTTTCAAGTGTCTCAGAATTTATAGTAATGCAGTTCCAACAATTTCATGCATGGCCCCGATGGTCTTTTTATATAACGGTCCCTATAAAAAATGGTGCACGAGATTTATGGTCAAACACCATCACTAGAGCATACAGAACTATGTGGAATACAACACGGGACAGTGCGTGGGAAAACATGCCAAGACATGTAAAAAAAGCGCAACAGTACAGTGCTTTTTTACATGCTTTTCCGTGCAATTTCCAGTATAGTTACGTATGAGCCGTTCATTATTTTGTGCACATATCGTACACATAAGAAAATTTTCATGTAATTACGTGTTCGTCGACTTTGCTTGCGTGCAGATTCCGTGCAACTTAACTGAATTCAATACTTTGGACGTGCTATGTTTCGTGCTGACATGTGTACTCATGTGTAAAAATTTCTTATAAGGGATCTTTGCAATATTCACATAATAAGTTTTTGCATTCATTTATCCTATAGCCTGTTATGTGATGACGGGCTCTAACACTAGTCCCTGTTAAAAAAATTGTATTGTTGCACAGAATCGGACATTGCATATTCGTGCGCGTAATGAGTGAATTTTTCACGATCAATGTATCCGTGCCGAAATGATATTAAGTATGCATGGGTGAGCAGATAAGTATATTACAGACCAACATTAAATACCATACTATACTGATCAGCTATAATTCCTACTTCTAATGGTAATATACATCCGGATCAGTATCGTACTGTAACCGTTGATGGGAGAGCTTAAGAAAATAATATGAACGGAAGGCCAATTTAACTCCAACGGTGTACGGGGAGATGAAGATAAACTTGGAGAAACGAGGGGAGTCGTTTACAACTGTCGGAGGTCTATTAGACAATATGACACTATGGAACGAAGGCTTTAATATTAAGGGGGTAATAATAGGGAGAAGCAACTACAGGTGATGCTGTTAGGGATATCTCAATAAAGATGGTGAAGTAAAAGCGGACGATGATAAAGTGATGTCGGTGATAACTTTATGTCCACGTGATGGTTAACCGGGTTGAATAGCCAATCGTAAGTATCGTTCTTTACCACAATTCTCACAGGTCACTAATGTGAATGGCAATATCTGATTCCACAAACGTTCCAGAATCCGAGTCTTAATAATCCGAATCGAAGTTACAAGTCAATTCAGTCCGTCGAATTGAGTCTCGAAAGGTTTATTAAAGTTACAAGTCGAAATCGGAGAATACTTCACAAGGGAAATTCAGATAAGTATAGACTTTTTATTATTTAGTGGTAATTAAAGGTGGATATGAAACTCCTCCCTGTTCTTTATTTAATTCAGAGTGCTTATATACATTTTTAACTTATAGGGTGTTTTCGCTCTAATCTGAACGTATTCGCGATTTCTTGGGTGTATACACCTAGATCTGGGTGTATACGCTCAAGGCGCAGGGATCAACAGATTGGTATAATCGCGTATTCGCGATAATTTGGGTGTATACGCGATTTCACATGTACTAAGCCGCCAAGCCTCCATCATTACAATTTTAGTATAAGTTATGAAATGTTCTAAAGAAATTAATAGATTTACCAAAATTGGACATTGTTTACCAGAATGGATGGGGAATTACTAATAAACTATGTACATTTAGGTAATCTACCGAGAAAATAAAGAGTTCATTACAATAATATAAAAAAATAAAATTTTAATTCGTTACAGTACGGATACTGGTCTGCACCTTATCTGCAAAACACCTTGCCGAAATTCATCCGAATCTTGCAAAAACTACTTTTATTTCTGTCATCAAAGTAGATACTTCAGCTGTTTCATATTTCCAGTAACCGAATCGATAAGTTATCGAGTCAGAATCAATAAGTTACTGACTTTGGCTGATGTCAAAACTTATCATTTCGGTTATTTTTCAAGTGTCTCAAAATTTATAGAAACAGCCGTAATGCAGATCTAACAATTTCATATGTATAAACACGTGTTATGTGTTATTAATCGACGTATGTTGTGACGAAAAATAACATGACATTTAGGTGTCGCTAAAAGAAAACCCGAAAATTCAAACATGACTTATATTTAAATTTTCGGTGTTGTTTTAGCGACATAGCGACACTCATTTGTAAATAGGCTTTTGTGTAACGTTATAGTTTATAGTCACAGGGTCTACTTTAATTATACTTTTATATGTATATAAATAGCGATATTCTTTGTAAATGGAAGATAGAAATTCTTCGTTTACTCGATTAGAAGAGAGTAATAGGTTGATTAGTATTTTAAAGGGTTATTTGTGTACCGTGTACACTTGTTAGGAAGCTACCTACTTGTATCGCTTATAGCTTTAGTACTTTTAGTGTCTTGTACATAATAATAAATATAAATAATTGGTTTCCTACTTTTAATGCTTACGACAAGAATTAAATTGGCAGTGCAGTTATAAAGTCTCTCCTTTGTCATCAATTTCCACCGATTGAAAAATGACTCGGGTCAGTTCTTAATGCTGATAATACAAATAGTTCTTTTACTGTCGTACTTTTTTTTCAGGAAGATTTAAGAAGAGTTAGGTTAATGATATGGGATCTTTGCTAGGAAAATCACCCTTCGACTTTTTCCGATCGGGCTAATTCGGACAAATTCAAACCAATATATAAGTCCCTATTTGCATGTAAATCATTCTTGCCTTTATTGACTCAAGCGTTCATTCGATAAGCTATTGAATCAAAAAGTGAAAATATGATTTACATGTAAATAAGAACCAGTATGTTGGCTTAAAATGG
>CAJVPZ010004098.1:0-10302 GCA_910592135.1 Racocetra fulgida | reverse complement strand
CCCCCTTTGGGCTTCTAAGAAAAAAAAATTCCTTGTGAAATTTTGGTATAGGCTATATTTTGCCTACCTAATTCCAAACCCACTCTTATCCATAAGAGAGTGCTTAATTTTTCATTTGTAAATATTGTTTTGACGGCATGTTACACGAATAACGGCACATCGAAAATCAATTTCTTGGAAATACGTATACGCCAAAATTAACAGTTAACATACGTATAAAGTACGTACGTACGTACATAGCAACTATTTATGCATACTGCTGAAACCTAAAATAAGCCAATACTAAATTCATCAGTAAGTTGTTATTTTATAAACTTTATGTAGCTCTATAAAGTTGTACGTATAAATATTATATGTATAAAAATTTTAAATTAGGTCTACAAACACAATGTAGACTTATATAATAAAATTTTTATATGTAAATTGCGTAATATATAATTTTATTTATTATGTATATATAAAATTCTATGTAAATTTTATTTACATCTATATAAAATAATTTAATTTACTTCAGCTATTTCTCAAAAGTGATTAAGGTCGATGCACTAAGTAAAAATGTTCAGCATGCTCGAAAACCTTCCTCTAATTTAAACTTTAAAATCTAAATATTTACTGTAAGTTAAATTTATTTTACTATTTTACATAATTATATAGATTTATATAAATAGATATGTAAATATACATTGGGTTTATAAAGTTTTGTAAAGTTATGTGGTACATGAAAATGTTACATAATTCTACATAAAAACTCTATGTAATTCTACATAATAACAACTTCGTGATGTTTAGCTTATCTTCAATGTGTTGGTCGATCTTTATTCCGCATAAAGTTACGTCATATCTGATATGATTTCTATGCAAAGAGGTTGAGAGTACTTCACTTTATTGAGATTGATAATTCAAGAGGTTATTCCCAATGTGCTACTTGTTTATGCATTATTTCTATATAAAGTGATTGAGGTTTTTAAATTTCTAGCTCCGTACGTACGTATGTACGTAGGGTGCAAGAAATTTAAAAACATCAATCTCCCTATAAATTATCGATATAGATTAATAGTCTAGAATCTCCTTGCATGGGGATAATATGTCAAAGAATAAATATGTACTTAAGAGTAACTATTATCTGCATTAACTTATAAGAACGTCATATTTCGATCACTTCGAATGAGTTAATTGACTTTGTCAAAGAATAATAATATGTATTTAAGAGTGAATATTATCTGTATACTGACTCTTAAAAACGTCATATTTAAATCACTTCGCATGAGTTAATTGACCTTTAATCTATATAAAGTGATTGTGGTTTTAAATTTCCCGCACCGTACGTACGTACGTAATTTCAACATAAGGTTTGTACAAATTCTTTAAAGGATTTTATAAATACAACGGGGTATGCGCTACAATATAATATAATTTTTTTTGGCGAAAATCTTTTCCAATAAAAAAGGAGACCCGTATCCAACTTCAAACTTATAAAGAAACGATCTGCGGCGTGCCGACAAAAAAAGTAACTTTATTATAGGGGATAGATTAGTGGACCAAAATCGCCCAAAATTTTACTAATAAAATGGTGGCCCACGTACTAAGTAAAGCTGCCCAGATGATATTTTGCTGTAGTATAGTTGGCTGGTATTAGTGCTTAATGCAGGCAAGCTCCGGACCTATTCGACCGGGGTAAAATCACCACCCAAAAAGGTTTCGAACGTTACATGACAAGTATATCGAGCACCAAAAATCCATGTAACTTGAACAAAAATACAAACAAAAATTTATAGACTAACAAAATAATAACGATAAGCAATACATTAATCATTTTATTTATTTTGAATAAATTCAGTAAACATAATATTTATTACAGCCAGAAAGTATTATGATTATAGTTTTTCTAAATATTTGTAAGATTCCATTGCCCTTTAAAATGATTATAATCCTCTTCCAATTTATGCAATGACTCAAAGTTTTTATTGATATTATCGAGCCATTTGTTACTATTTAGATTCATTATGTTTTCTTCAATAATTTTTTTGTTGCGTCTCGGATTCAGATTTATAAAAATTTTTTGCTCAAATAAATATTCAGAGCTATAGTCTTCCGGAAGGAACATTAAAATAAATCCACAAGGTTTTCTGGTGTAATTGCATTTTCTTGACTAGATTTTATAATTTATTTCGACTTTCATTCTTTTTTCGATTATTACAATCGACTCTGAATATACCGAACTGCAGATTCCGGAAGATTTTGTTCGGTATAGAGAAGTTTTTTATATAGGTTTACCCTCTATATACCGAACAGTTCGGTATATATGGCAAACCAATAAAATCATGCGCACGTGATTAAGATCGTGGCTTAGATCGGAATTTTTCGGAATTTCACTCGAAATTTTGTGTTTATTCATTTTCCTTTCGGTTATAATCAACCGGATATAATAAGTTCGTTATATCGAAATATGTATATATAGTCCGACATTGTCCTAGGCTGGAAAAAAGGAGTTCGGATGCGGTATATAAAACTTTGCTATGTGAGTTCGGTATAACCAGCCTAAATGATTATAAAAAATTGATTCTGCCAGATCCGGTTCGTTATAGCCCGATTTCGGTATAAAAGGTTCGGTATAACAAGTGTCGACTATATTATGAAAATTTGGTTACGGCAATCAAGTATATTTTTAGAATATTGTGTTTATTGGATTTAATGCTTTTAAAAGAATCACTTGGTTTGTCGAGATTGTAATGATCGCTTTTCATTTTGAAGAATCAAAGAAAAAACATCACTCATTAAATCAATTAATATAAATATTAATATTATCATGATTTTAATCATGATCAATTCCGACCCTAAATTTTGGTTCATCGCAGAATTTTGGTTGCTCCACTAAACTTTTCATGAAAGGTAGGGTTGGCATTACATGAATTACATTTTTACGTTTCATGAAATTACATTGTATCTTACGAAACTGTAATGTCACTTTTCATTAAATAGTGCACTGCCACATGACAATTGCACCAGAGTTACAAAAGTTTGCCAGCATCCACCATTATGTTAGGAATTGTAATTTTATACTTACTTTTATGCAAGATTTATAAAGTTTATTTACATGATCAAAATTACATGTAATTTTGATTTTTAATTACGTAAAATTACGGTAATTTGTCAACCCTAATTATAGGTTACATTACGGATTATGCCTAGAAATGGAAAAATTACCGTAATTTTGCATAATTTTACGTAACTTTGCGATAAGTTTCAGTAACTCATAAGTGAATTGAAGAGTTACAAATTAGGTCATGCAAAAATGCTTGCCGAACTTGTAAGCTAATACTTATATAGTGTAATATGAAAATTACATATATAAGATTGTAATTTTCAAACCTAATTACGCCAAGCAGTTAATCAAGTATAGGGATGGCCACGGTCGGTCATTTTCGGCTAACCGCTTTGTAGCCGTTAGCTGTGTCTCGCGATCCAGTGGTCCAAATTGGATTATTTTAGTACCATTCGAATCGTCTCATTAAGATGATTCGAATGGTACAAAATAATCCTATTTAGATCACTGGATCACAAGATAGCCGCGGCTAGCCGCGGCTTAGCTGGTTGGCTAAGCTGAAAATGACTGACCGTTGCCATCCCTAACCAAGTAGCACATCAAAGTCTAATATTTCTTAAATTATCGACACGCTAT
The DNA here is from genome assembly GCA_910592135.1 of Racocetra fulgida. Lineage (NCBI taxonomy): Eukaryota > Fungi > Glomeromycota > Glomeromycetes > Diversisporales > Gigasporaceae > Racocetra > Racocetra fulgida. Next base: position 6,623 of record CAJVPZ010004098.1, on the reverse strand, counting down.
ATTGATGATTTAGGAAATTTTTTTTTTAATGGGATTTTTATTGCGGTGTTTTTTTTTGTACAACCTATTTTATATCTTTTTTATTCACATATACAAAAAGAAATCCCTATGTATAAATAAATTGTGTATAAATTTAAACCATCAGTTAGGATATAGCTCATATCACTATCAAAAAGAAACTTATCGTCATTAACAATGAGCACATCTGATAACTCATCCAAAGGAGAAGACTTGAGCATGGGCCGTAACATGGCTTGGAATGAAAGAAAATATAATCTCATTAAGCTAAACAAAAATGTTGAAAAGTGGAAAGCACTTCGAGTATCTTCTTTTCACGTTTAGTCATAGCAGCTGCTTTGTGTATACTTTCACTTGGACTCGGATGCTATCTTTTTATTGCTGATAAAAGCAGTGTTAAATCACCATTAAAGATTATTTCAACCGCTATTTTTGGAACAGGAAGCCTTGGGATTTTGATTTCGAGCCTAATGTCACTTAAACAGCTTTTTACTAAAGAAGGGAAAAAGAGTGAAAATAAAAATAATAAATATGAAGAGAAAATTAATGACTTCGTTGTTAGCAATTCAAAAAAAAATTGTCCCAGAAAATTAGATTCTTCACAATCATCACCTTTACTATTTGTAAAAGCACTTATCAAGCATATAAATGTTATGATGATTTGTCGTACTATATGGATTTCTTTAATGTCGTGTACATTTATAATTTTATCTATAGTTGTTGTTTTTCTAATGATTTATAGTACTGAGAGTACTGACTTATATTTATACCATGACTTAACAATTATTCTTATTGCCTTTTCTGTTTTTTGTCTATTGGAGGTCATGGCTGTCTCTCTTTGTATTACATATTACATTCCTCAGTTGGATGAAGTGGATGAAGTGGATAAAGTGGATGAAACTAAAGAAGCGGACGCAAATAAATTGAAACAATCAAAATCAGGTGATAAAAAAAAATCAAATAAAAAATCAAAATTAGAACGTAAAAGCACACAAAATAAAGATATGCATATTTTAGTTAATGAAATGTTTAAATCTACATCTGGTTTTCTAAAGAAATATTACAGTTATTATAATGGGGAAGCCAATGAAAAAAATGAATTCCTTTGTATTACCGTTATTTTGGTAACCACAATACTAATAGCATGTGAGATTACTATATTGCAAAGAAAACTGTTGACAGAAAATTTTATGGAAAAGGAGAATCCGTCAAAAGATAATGATCAAATCTTGAAACGTTATCAAAAGAACATAGTTAATTTGTTAAGGACTATAAATTCTTATATGAACACTATTACTGATGATGCTGGCAGTATTATAAAATTCAAACCTTCTTATGCTATTGCTGGTGATGCTGATAGTATCAGATTTTTTAAATATTATCGACCAATATATTCTCCTGACCATAGTTATATGAGAAAGTCGTTACTTGAAATAGGATTAATTAGTAATTTAGATTATGATTATGATTATTTGCTTACCATAGAAAAATTAAATTCACCATTTTTAAATTTGAAAGAGATTTTTAATACTATATCTACTGAAAAAGCACATGGTTCGGATGATTCATATAACATTGATTTGATTGGATTGTACCATGATATAGTATACAAAATTGTCACAAATCTAACTATTGAAGATGATCAATCTGAACTAACTATTGAAGATGATCAATCTGAACCATCTATTGAAGATAATAAATCAGAAACCCCTTTAATTGAGAGAACATTGCTGAATGATTTAATTTATGAAATGGATAAGAAAATTACTGAGTATTCTAAGTCAGCCATTGAAAAAAATAAAGTAGAAGATATTGATCTAGACAATTTAGAGAAAAAAATAGGGTCAGTTCTATTAGGAATCATAGACATGATTACGGAAATCAGGACTCATAAAGGATTTCAAGATAATGATAATTTACAAAAGTATATTGATGATTTAAGAACTCAGGTAATAACTATAAAAGATGATTCGATTATGGAAAAGTGCTTTATGAGTAAAATTGATTTGTTTGACAGAATTTTTAAGAATAAAAAAAATCGTCTTCAGAAAATATTTTTGTGTTTTTTAATTATTATTTATTTTCCTAGTCTTCTCTTAATTGGTTTGATATCATGGAAAAAAGAAGATAAATGGGTGTATAAGGTACAATTAAATAGAATTGAAATGAGCAACAAAGAAAGAGAGATAATCAAACGTCTTCTTTTTGGGTTATCAATGGATAGTAGCAAATTTGTTTAGATATATAACTCCTTTCTACCTTCACCAGCATATTTCTGATTATTTCGATTTTTAATTATATTAGTCATTTGTATTCTTTTTTATTAGCTTTATTTTTCTCATGATATTTTTATGACTAAAAAGGAAACAGTGCACAAAAGTTGTGGCATGATGTATCCTGATTTTTTTTGATGATCTTTTTGTTAAATGGAATTTGGAATCTTGAGTAAGAAATATTACAATTATACAGTTTCTGGTTAATATTGATTATTGCATATAAGAAACTTGTATTTTTAATCTTACCCAGGTGCGCAAACAAATTTTACTATCATGTCATAACGACGAAATTATTTAAAGTTCATTTATGTTCTGGTTAGTATCTATATGGGAATAAGAATTTAGTGATTCTAATAGTAAAATTGCTTAAAAAAACTTTTGGTTAGTGCACAAAAGGTGGTTTCTTATGCAATTTTTTTTTATTTTTTTTTTTAAGAGTAAGGCCTGGCCTCGAGCATTATTGAATGATTATGCATTACATTATTAAATGGGTTACATGAATTATTACAGAGACCTACAGCTAGGACTACTTTATCCTCGGCCCAATGCTCTACTAGAGTGGGCTACCGCCTTCGCTAGATTTAGTTTAGCTATATATAATGTAGAAATGTTAGTTGTGAGAAAGAGCCTTTTCTATTTGTTATATTTAATTGTGCTAATGTGATGTGTAGGAGGGTGAGACAGGGTTAAAGCAGTGTATATATCTGTAAGAAGTTGATTCTGATGTATATTTTTACATCATTCAAGCCATATTTGTTTGTATATGTTAGTGGATATTTTGTGCAAGATTTTGATAAAAGTATTTTTGTAGATTAATGTGATGGTCTGGATATTCTCTGGAATTAGTTCTTTTAGTAGAGGATATTAGGTGTGCTTGTGCTATTTATGAAAAAACTCTGTACTAGTATTGCTGGATCTGATAGCTGGTTGTCCTGTTTTGAGCAGTACTTTGTAGTTGTTTTTGTTATTAGTTGGTGTAGTGATGTTAGATTTTTGATCAAGTAACCAATGGGTATTGTTTTCAATTGCCTGGGTGCATCTGTTGCATGTTGGATTTGTATATTTCTTTGTGTATTGGTAGTGCAGATTGAGCAGTGTTGGTAGCTCATCTAATAGAAATTTAATTTTAAAGTTCTTTTTTAGTGATAATTTGGATGTATAAACCTTGTGTATGTATAGTTTGTTGTTGTAGTTAATATATTGGTGGTACTGCTCCAGTTTGTATTCTGTTGAATATCTTGCCAGCTGCCTGTTCTATTAAGTGAATGCTACTTAGCAGTATTTCTTGCATTTTGTAAATGCTGTATAAATCAGCAAGTTTTATATACTACTGGTACATTGTTCTATATAATGTAAAGTTATTGTTGTCTAATGCATATAGTATTAGTTAAATTCAGTATTGCTGTAAAGATATAGCTAGTTTTATTGTCTTTTGGTACAGTGGGTGGTTTACTTTGTGATCTATATAAGTAAACTGAATATTTAAGTTTTTCCTAGCAATTAAAATCTGAATAAGTTCTTAAAAGGCTAGTAATTGTGCTTTGGATAAGAATATTGAAATTAAGTGAGTATTGTATAGTTGAGTTAACATAATTTATAGTTAGTTTGTAGGGTGTGTATATCATCAGAAAAATTAAATATTAGATTATTATTGATTAAAATCTAAGGATTTTAAATGATTCTCATCACCACTATCGATTAAAATCGATTGGGTTTTCATTGATTATAATTAATATATATAGAAAGTTATCAATTATAATCAACTTATATATATAGATTTATATTAATTATCATTATTATCAATTTGGATATGAATTGATTATCAGCATCACCGTCGATTATAATTGCTTGAAACCAATCGATTATAATCAATTAATTGTTTGCAACTGATCATAATTAGACTTCAAAATTTCCTGATGATAGTTATTTTAATGCTTGATAATGCAATTAAGAGGATTGATATAACCCCTATAAGGTATGCTCTGATGGTAGATAGCCAATATGTAATTGTAGCTAAAAAGAAAATATTAGTTAGTAAGATAGTTTAAACAAAACTTGTCTGACTATCTAAGGTATTTGGGTTTATTGAGTTGGCATATAAATATAGCTGCAAGTTTTTGTTTGTAAATTAATTTGGCTAAGATGCTAAAGAAGAAATAGGACAGTATCTGCCACAAATAGTTTGTATAATAAGTTATTGAGGTAGTTAGAATATGTACTATATTGTTCTTAGTTGTTTGAAGTATACATCTTGTTTTAGATAAAATAAACCTAGAGTGGTTTTGTAGTAAATTATTGATATCTGCACAAACTTGTTTTGTGCTAGTTATTTTAATAGTGATATACTAAGTACTTGGAAGAGTAATAGTGTATTATCAATATAAACTAATAGCTGATATGTGTATACAGTTTTACATAAGATTAGTGATATACTAGTATTACTTGTAGTTAATAGTGGTGCACCTAGTGTATGATCTGTAGATGATTATTAAACATTTTTGTTTTTATTATCTGGCCTATTATAGATAAATTATTATATTTGCAAAGTATCCATGATCTACAAGAAGGTTTAATATTGTTTGGCATAAACAGGTTTGGGCTAATAGTTGGGATATATGATTTTACTAAATCTTAAAATATATTATATAGTATTGTAAACCGTTTGGAAGTACATTCTGGTATTAATTTATTTATTTTGTATGATATATGTTGCTATTGGAAAAGATATGTATTGATATAGTTAGTAAGCTGTTTTATAGTATATATGTTTGCTTTGTTTGTATATATCTTGATATAGTATAATTTTTTTAGTATTTGATTAGTATATCAATAAGAGTTCCTGGATATATTGTGCAAATTGGCTAAGTGTTTGGTAAGTTAAGGATGTTAATATTCAGTTTGTGTGCAGTATAGATAGTTGTGCAGTTAATATATTATGATATATTTTTGGTAAGATAAACTGTGCTAATTGTAGAATATTTGTTGATGAATGTGTAGTATATTAGAGATGTTGAAGGTATATTTTTATAGGTTTTCAGTAGTGGAGTTATTAAGTTGGTTGTGCAAAGCTGATATTTGTATATCTTGCAATTGTCTTAAATTATAAATCTGATGATGAAATATACTTGTGTTGAAAATGATTATTACTAACTCTGCTTTGTGTTTTATAACTTGTATATATTGATTAGTGATTATGCATTTATTATTTTCAGAAATATATATATTGAGTATTTTGTAGAAGAATCAGTGTATAAGTACAGTGTTTATTATATAGATTGCCTGCTTTTCTGTTATCTTTTTCTTTTTTAAAATATTGATTAAGTTGGTAGCTTCTTCAGTAATTTGCTTGTGAATATATTTATGATTACTGGATACTGTAAACCAGCACCCAAGTATCAAAAGTTTCCTTGAGTAGTATACTAGAGATGTTTGTATTGGCAAAGATAATAGAGAAATTTGGATCTTTAGTACAATTAATAGCTAGGACTAATTTTGTAGAATTGACTGTAATATGTTCTATATTATAAAATGAAGTATGCTTGACAATTGTTTGAAAAATTTTTTTATTTGGGACCAAGGTATCATCTATATAGGCCAGCACAGAAGTATAATATGTTATAAGATTGTAATTTGGGATTGTATAGTTATAGTATAGCCTTAAAATTTAGAGTATATAAGGGGTCATAGTAGATGTGCCAAAGGAGAGGTGTAATAGTTTTTCTAAGTCAATTTTATTATATACTAGATAGAATAGCATTGGGCCAAAGTTTGTTATAATTAAGTTTTGGTGATCTGTAAGGATATTAATAAGTAGTTGTTGTATATTGTTTAGAATTTGTAGCCAATTTAGTATATGCTAAAGTAGAAATAAGTATACAAAGTTATATGCCTTACTCATATCTTGTAAAAAAGCCAGATCTCTTTGTTTTAGATTTGTGCTTCTTGCAGAATATTTGTAAGAATATAAATTAGTTGTATTGTAGAACTGTATAGAGTTGCCACAAAGTGTTTGGGTAAAGTATTGTATATCGTGTCATAATTTAACTAAGCTGATTTGTAATGATCTTTATAAAGATTTTACATATATGCTCTATAAGTGTTATGAGTCTTGTATGATTGAGCTGGCCTGTAAATATAGGTTTTTTAGATATTAGATATATCTTACTGTATTTCTATATAGTTGAAATATTGGAGGTTTCTAGACATTTGTTAAATAATATTGTTTTTTTTTTTTTATAATATTAATAGTGAGGCCATGCCTCTAACTTTATTGAATATTTAATTGAGACTATAACATAAAGCATTAATCTACTTTTAAAATATTATAAA
>CAJVPZ010004097.1:0-10305 GCA_910592135.1 Racocetra fulgida | reverse complement strand
AATATTTAAGATTTTATTAAAAAAATAAAGTTTAAAAAAATAAACGCAGGCAAATTTGCCTGTGTTACAATTTAAGGAATAGGACCAAGTTTTAGTATCCACTTCGTCGCTTTTCTATACGTTTTGCTGTAGTTCGGTTTTTGTTGTTGTTGACCAGAGGATCGTCAGAAAGAGTTAAAATTTGCAAATGAATAATATTAGTTTTAAATTTTTTATTTTCAGTTTGTTTTATAGAATTTTAGTATATATAATATCTTAGTAATAATTGAAATATACAGAAGTAAAGATGACTAATTATAAAAAGAACAAACTTATTACATTTGGTATAGGTTTATTGAAAGTATATTTTTATTTAAATAGTCATAAAAAATTTATAGTAAGATAAATAAATAAACAGAAATAAAGAAAAAATATATTTGTTAAACAAATTGTGAGAAGAAAACTTAATATATAATAAGTAGATCTGAAAAATCATCATCTAAATAAAGTATTTAAAATTAATCAATCTAATATATTTGTATTAAAAAATAATAGTATAATCTATTATAAATTAGATAAACAATAAAATAAATTACTAGCAGAATAAAATAAATTAATGACATTAAGAACTATGAGGTAACTTATCACAAAATCAATAGTTAGATATTATAAAATTTCTGCAGATTCAATAAATTATTTTTTTTATAATTTGGTAATCCTGTCTCTGTTTATTTAAGATTAAGCTATTCAAGAATTATACATTTTTATCTTTAGCTATTGCTAATCTAACTAAACTAAAGACTTACTTCTAGCTTTTGTCTAGATGCAACTTACTTCAGTAGTTTTTGGCCTTCCTCCAGATCCTTAATTTACAAAAATTTATTTTCCTTTAGTCATTGGCTGACAACTATCTGCCTTGTCAGTACTACTTAATTATATTTATATTCTACAACATAATTGTGCTTTGACCATAGCCAGTTCTTGTAAACAATGCAAAACATTGAATTACTAATTTTAAAATAAGATTATTACATTGTGTATTTTCTATTCTATATATTCTAAAATTCTACTGCTATTTAATTTCTCTTATAATCTTCTATAGTTACTCCAATTCATCTTTTTATACTTTATTTCTTTTCTTTCTACCGGTAGTTTGCTCTGGTATTTCAATCTTCTACTTTCTTTTTTCTTTTTGTGCTTCTTTCAGTTTTTAAGCTTCACCTTATTTTTCTTGTTCTTAATAATATTTTTTATACTGATTTTCTCCAGAAGTATTCATCTGTAGCTCTTTTCTTCTTCTAGTTTCTTTAATACTGCTTTTGATTTCTCTGCTTCTAGGTCTTAATTAATTTATACGAGTCTTCACTTTCTCTTTCGTTGGAACTTTGTGCTTTCTTTCTTTCATTTATTCCAAAATCTTGATTTTCTTCTAATAAGCTTCTTTTCAATTCTTATATACTCTTTCACTTTTTTGGTTCTTCTAAAAATTTTTTTATTATTTCAGATATAAAGTTTTTATTTTTTCTTTTTCAATTCTTAACTCTTTGGAACTGAGTATCTGCTTTCTCTTTCTTACTTCATAAGCTTGCTTCTCTTTTATATAACTTCTTTTGCAATCTAATATACTTCTTTTGATTTCCAGTTATTTTTCTTATAATTCTTTTTGTTATTCTAAACCTAATGTTTTCTTTTTCTTTTCTAATTCTTAACTTCTACTGTTCTTCATATTGCTGCATCTTATAAAATATTTTTTTGTTTGTACTGATGTTTGTTATGAATCTAATTTGTTTACTTTATTCATCTAAGATTTCTTTTTTTTTCTTTTTCCAATTTTTAATACTGTTTTGTTTACTTTCTAAGTTTGCTTGGTATAATCTCTATTATCTACTTCAGTATTTTATTTGTGAGTTTTTGAGTTGTATATTAATAGATTCTTCATCTTCTATCAAAGTTGTTGCTAAAATTCTTGGTCTTATTCATTAATTAGTTTGTTTAAAGTTTTCTTCTTTATGAGGTTTTCAATATTTCTTTCTGTAATTCTTTTTTTTGATATTTTTCTTTTTTTTTAACTTCTTGTTGTTTTTGTTCTAGAAGCTTTGCTTTTTGTCAAACTTGTATCTTTTTTTTTTTATTTAATTCTATTTTTTCTTTTTTCTGCAAATTGTTTTATTTTTATTAATTCTACCGATTCTCTAAAGCACTGGAATAATATTTTTAATGTTATTTTGTTATGCTGCTTTTGTCAGCCCTTTCTCTGCTTATCTAGTCTTTTCATACATCTTGTCTCTATTCTAGCTCTTGCATACTCGATAGCTATTCTTTTCTTATTATATATAAACAGCCTTTTTCTTTTTGCTGCTCATAGATTTTTTATAATACTAGTTATTTTGTCTAGTAGGATATGTTCTATTGAGTTGATTTCTAACTATACTGCCTTTTGATATACTATATTATTTCTTTTTCTGAATACAAGTTCCATATATTTAATTCTTCCTGCTCTATATTGTCTCAATTCTATATGTATTGCTTCTATTCATTCCTCTGCTTGTTTTGCTATTGTAGATTTTATTCTAGCATTTTCTATTGTTTCTTGCTTCATATGACTATTTTGTTGTTATATTTGTATATCTCCTTTGTTTTTATCTATCACATGTTTTTTAACATGTTTTCTTTGTTTATTCTTTATTATGTATTGTATATCTTGTATGACAGTAACTGATCTGCATTATAGAGTCAAGACCAATTTCCTAAATGACTTGCAAAGAGCAAAATTATCAATGATTTTTCAAGTTTTTCTACTATATTCTTGCCACTTCTGCTCTATTTACTCTAGTCTCTTAAAAGACTAAGTATTATTGTTAGTCTTTTTGTTTTTTCTTTAGAGTTGCAATTCTTGTTTCCTATAGCCAGTTGTGTATTTTTGTCATTTTCTGTCATTGTTTTGTTTTGTATTTTTGTGTACAGAGAATCAGCAAAGAGAGTTCGATGTCAAATAAATTATTAAAAATTAATCATTTGCAGATTTAAATAAATAATTAAATTGATCACTTGCAAATTTAAATAAATAATTAAAACTTAATCAATATAATCAGGGTTGTTATGTTTATATATTTTTTCTATTGGCTTCTAATTTTATTCATTTTTTTTATTTTTTTATTGTAAATTTAAGTATAAAACTTCACTAATTAAATCTAAAAATATTTTAAATTTATTACTTTACTAATGTTCTAACAATATATATTTAAATAATTGCAAATTATTAATATAAAAAATGTTTTTTATATGAAGACAAAAAATTAAGCTTTTGTTTTATTGTTCTATTTGCCAATACTGAATATAATATATAGAGAATTTCTTATATTTGTACATACTTGTAAGCTAATATTAGTGCAAAATATCAATTTCTATTCTTTAACAAAATCTATTTAATTAAAGAAAAGTTTTATAAAGCATTAAAAAAACTATTTTATTAAAAATATAAAGGATCTTTAAGCTTCAATAAATTATTAAAAATAAAACTATAGAATGCATCTATATTAAAAAGTTATAAAGTAACTTATTAGTAAATAAAAGATACAATAATCAATTGCAGATTTAAATATTATTAAAAATTAATTCAAGTGTGCTCTTATATTATAGCTATAGAAAAACTTATTATAATATGTAAACTATATATCAGGAAAATATTCAACTAATAAAACTAGTTAAATTGAATAGATTTAGAATTAATAGTATTTATATTATTATTATAATTTGTTATTAAATATTCATTAAACTTAATTAATAAATATATTTAAGTATAAAATAAATAAATTAATTTATATAATATTTTAATTATTAAGTATTAAAGATAAATCCAAAGATATAACCTCACCTTTGAAGATTAAAAAAAATAATAATAATTCCAAAAATCAATATACACCTTTCTTAATCAGAGAATAGTAAGTATAATCATAAAACCACCTCAAAGTATAATATTATAAATCTATAAATGAATATATACAGAAAAGCAAAGTAAACTTGATATATATTTAACAATGCTACATGTAGATCAGCATACAAATATTTTAAAATAGTGGTGGATAAATAAAAGTAGTTATCTGAATCTTGCCAAATTTGCTAAGAATTGTCTTTTAATATCTGCTTCGAGTGTTCCAAATAAACAAATATTCAGCTAGTAGTAATATGTTAACTAATAAACAAAATCGATTAGATAAAAAAATCATATAAGCAGCGATGTACTTGAGATATTTGGCACAACTGGGCAAATGATTGGCACATGTGCCAGTTCGCGCCTGTAATAATATTATTAATAAATCACATAGTTAATTAACATTATTTATATACCTTTAATTTCTAAAGGATTTCTATGCAACATGTAATAAAAAAATATACATATTAATTTCATCCTCCTATACTAACGTTATTAATCATTATTTTAAGCTTTTTTTTTTCAACTAAAATTTGCCAACTTAGTGATTGTAATTTCCTTATAACTTCGGTAGGTAAATTTTAATATGAAGGTTGAGAGATTTAGAGTGATTTAACTGATATTGTAGTACGCTACGAAAGCTTTAAGTTTACTTAGTACTCTTGGCTGACGAGCTTTCGAAAAAAAAATTCTGAATCAATTGAATCGTTTGTGTAATGATCTACAAACTCGGAACATTCCTACCTTTGTAAGAAATGTGATCATACTATCATATGATTCCATGTGATTGGTTGGATTATATATGTAACTTTACGCATACATGTGGGCGGATTTTTTCGATTTGGACGTGTATAACACAAAATTTAATCTAATCATTTATAGCGATAGTGAAATTGTATGTTCTACGGTAAGAATTGATATTAATATTGCTTGATCTCCGGTATACAATTTTATTGAATTGGTCAATGGCTATTAATCCGCTTATGAATCGCTTATGAAGCCATTTATGAAACCGCATAACAATTATAAATCATCGTTGTGTTTAATTGGTCAGTTGCTTTTCTTAGCAATAAATTGCTTATGAAACTGATCATGAAGCTGCATGATTTCCCTGATTCCCTTGATTCCGTGAATAAGGAAATTCAAAGGGAAACAAGGAATCCATGTGGATTTTCCATAATATAATGGTTTACACCTGATTACACCTTTTTGAAAATAGCTGTAAAATAAATCATTAATAAGTCATTACATATATCACTTAATTTTAATAATCACGCTCATGATTTTAGTTCAATAATGCTAGCTAAGTTTTTCATAAAGCTGGTACTTTACTGAAACTTATGCAAAATGAGTAATACGAATAGTAGTGGTGTATGGTTTAATAAAATAGTGGTGTATAATACGTTAAATTAGCAAACATGTGTGTATGGTTGGTAAGGTCACAATTGTGTATAAAGTAATATATTGTGTATAGTATACAAACGTATAAGAAAACAAGGCTTCGGGGGACTAATTCTGAATAATTTTAATAATGATCGTAACAGTGATTTTTTTTTAAAAAAAGAAAATATAAATTATTCATCAATAAAATGATGATACCTTCGAATGACATTAGACGAGAAATCTACACCATCAGTTAATAGCTCTTCAAAAAAGAAAATTTTTCGAAAAAATGATCCTTTTAATGAAAGTTTTATTACTAATAAAGAGAAATTTTTTTTTCGATAAAATAATTCTTCAGTTTTAATACCGATAATACATTTATTTCCTTTTCTCAAAAAACTTAACGTTATATGTAATATATGAAGCATAACATTCTATGCCGCCACCATAGATAATAAGTGAGCCTATTTTCAAAAATGGCAAATGACATTGAAACTCTGACAAAACGTTGAAACCATGATAAAACGTGAAACCTCGATGGAACTCCAATAAAGATATGTGAGACTTTGTGAAAGTTAAACATGTGACTTTTAATTTTAATTAAGGTAAACATGTGACTTTTAATTTTAATTAAGGTAAACTTGTTTTTTTTTTACATATCATTCTAATTGTTGGCTATAAAATGCCAAGCAATACTCTAATTGTGATTGGAAAATGAGTAAGATAAAAGTTCTAATTGTGATTGGAAAGTAAAAGTTCTAATTGTGATTGGAAAATAAGCAAGATAAAAGGCTAATTTAAATTATCTTAAATTATCTTAAATTATCTTAGGATTTACTAGTTTTTACAACCTTCATTTTGTCAATTTTAGTTTCGTCACATTTTGCCAGTTTAAAATTTTTTAGCAAAAATCGAAATTAGTGTTTCGACTTCACCGGTACGAAACCTCTAGGTTTTGCTTAACTCCTATAACTGCCACGTCAAAATCTTCAGGACAAACAAATTAGAATGTTTGATTTTAGCTGTCAAAAACTATTCTCGAAAAAAAAAGCTTGAAAAACACGTAATTATATATAGAAAAAAAACCTAAGATTAATTAAATAAAGCAAATATAATTTGTTAACATTAAATATAAGCCTATGTATCTTCCCCAGAAACACCCTGACGATTTCACATTCACGTGATATTAATTAATAGTGGCTTATCAATTATGATACATACATACGTACGTACGTATATACGTATGTTTATACATATGTATTCAATGCACCGTTCCAATTCAAAATGGAAATTAATAATTAAATTATTAATAATTTTATTAAAATTTTCTTTTTCAGATTAAAGTGAATAAAACTTTCTTGTCTAAAAACAATAACGATAAAGGTATTACAATAATGGAAGCTTCAAGCTCAACTAAAGTATCAACATTACATTGCTCAGGGTGCGATAATACACAACCTATTAGTGAATTTATTAGCTCTGGAGCAAAAAATACTATAAAACAATATCGAACTTGTGCCTACTGCCGCAGTAGAACTACACAGCTAAAAAAAAATAAAAAAAAAGACAACTTGAAGATGAGCTGGAAGAAGATCATATAGACGAAGATACTTTAGAGGAAGTAATTGATTTAAATAATCTTGAAGATTTTATCATTCAGATTGTCGACTTATATAAATTACAATCTGAAGGTAATCTAGAAAATATGCTGCTATTTCATTTTGAATGTAACATCGATATCTCAACTCTTAATAAATCTGCAAAAAAGGTAGCAACCGAATTGATAGAGTGTATTGAAAATGTTGATGAATTTAAATGGATTTATCATCAATCTTATATAGGAAAACATACTGTAACTTACTGGTACCGTTGCTCTCAACGGGATAATTTAGCTAATAAATCTAAGAAGCATCAAAGTATATTAAAACAGCGTGATACATTAGCAATAGAATGTTTTAGCTGTGGTGGTATTATTAGAATAGTTATTAATCAACAAATTAATATAGCGAAGATATATTTTCAACATGACTTTTTACATGCACAACCAAAAAATGCAACAATAACCCAAGATATTAAAAATTTTATTAAGGAAAATATAGATTTATTGGCCCATGAAATATATTCGCGGCTTATAAGTAAGGGTTTAAACATTTCTATCCGACAGAGTCAAGTTCACTTTTGGTGGACACAATTAGGTCAAGATAGATATAAATGTAATGAAAATGCTTTTGAATCTGCTATTCAATGGCTTAAAGAAAAAAATTGTAAAATTATTTTAGAAGTAACACATCCTGTTCAGGCAATAGCAGTTGAAACTGGATTGTATGAATTTTTTAAAACAATTAAGGTTGAAATACACAAATATGGTATTGATGCCACTTATAACACCAATAATCTTGAATTTGGGTTATATAGTTTTCATGCAGAATTTAATGGTATAGGGTTTGCCCTTGCATATTTATTTTTAGAAAACAATGGGCACTGCAAAGATGGTATACGAACTACTTATATTCAAATGTTTCTTACAAAAATGCATGATTTGGGAATACATCCACAATTTTTTCTTACTGATAAAGACTTTTCTCAGATTAACGCTGCAAATTTTACTTGGGAAGGCATTAAAGTTCAACTCTGTAGATGGCATTTAAAAAGAGCGGTTATGACTCAATTAGCAAGTTCTAAATGTCCAAGAAATTCTTATAATCCTTTATCTGAGTTTGGCTGTCGATTTCCATTTAATACTACTACATTATCACAAAAATTTTGTCCAAAAACATACTGAGAAACTATATATAAAATTATGGAACGTTATTTTTATCAGCATCCCTAATACCAACTATAAAAGGATAATTTTTAACAAGTACAGAAAACGGGATGCAGCTGTTCAAGAAATGTATAAGTTTTGCAAAGAACATTTACTAATTTTATTATGGAGTTACTTGTAGAGTGAGTGGTATACTGAAAAAAGGTGGATATTATGGGCATGATCATCTTATGCAGAAAAAATCTCAATTCTTACAACAATGATGTTTATTGAAGGCCATTGGAAGGTCATTAAACGGGATTTCCTATATAAATTCTTTAGACCACGTCTGGATCTAGTATTGTATATTCTAATTACAAAAGTAACAGTACATCAAATATGTAAATTACAGCAAATTCATTTAGGACGTGAAAAACCAGATTGGATCAAACAACTAAAATCAGAATGGAAAAGACTGTCATTACACTCTATTAATAACTCATATGTAACAGATATTAATAGATGGATCTGTGGTTGTAGTTATTATCTGACAAATAGATTCCATATTTGTAAACACCTTATTCAACAAAAAGGTCCTGTAACATGTGAATTTTTTAACCATTTAAAAAGGAATCACAATACACCATTTTTAATAGAAATGAATCAAGATTCTAGCACTATTAATATAATAAACGTGATGGATTTATTCAATAATATTGAGAGTACAGCACAGTATTTAAATGAATCAGAAGAGGAGGAGAATTATGACAAAATTTATGATGAACTAATAACTACAACAACTAAAGTGCTTAATATTCTTAAAGAACAAAAAATGGTCAATAATATTCGATGGGTTAAAAGCATTAAAAAAAACTTTAATTCAATTAACAAAATGGTGGATGAAATAGAGCAATACCGACGAAAAAGAACAATGCCTTTAACATGGAAAGACCATACATACAATACTCGATATTTAAATACACAGTAAATTGAGGTAAGTTTAATACATTTATCTATTTATTATTCCATTTTTTTAAACTAAATTAATAATATATAATATTACTTTTTTTGTATACTAGCTATTACAATTACGATTCAAAGGTTTGATATGTTCGATTTAATTTTATTAAACTAGAAGTTTTAAACTTTAATAGTTTTTTAAATCGACCATTTATTTAGCAGATAAAAATTGGGATTAATAAAATATTTGCAAATCCAGAATACAAACTTGTATTGATTCATTTGTCGCTTAATTAATTTTATTATTCAACTTGCTTAATTGCTTTGAAATAATATAACATAGTTTAATACGTAGAAAGCTATTAAACTTAAAAGGAATATTTGTGTTCAGTAATTATAACTTCGAAGGAATATTTGTGTTCAGTAATTATGCAAAGCCGTATGAAGTTAACATAATAGCCCATTTAATAAAAGGAATTCCCCGGCTTCGTTATTATCTCAAATATTAACATTTGAGTTTACGTATTGAATATGAGACAATTCAGGTATTACTTTTTATAACTGGCCCCATACATACGTACATACGTACGAGCACATTATTTTTTTATTCGCAATCTGTGCCACACTCGCCACAATTGCCACACTAGTGTGAAATCGTCAGGGTGTTTCTGGGGAAGTTAAGCCTATGTAGTGTTGGGGGCACGGGGCACGAGGCATGCCTCCTGGGCATGCCCTTTTTCAAAAAATTTATATATGTAAAAAGTTGTCGCATAAAAAATTTTGGGGGCATGCCTATAGGACATGCCTCTAAATCAAAAAAACTAGAGGCATGCCCGAAAATTTTCCCGTGCCCCCAACCCTAATGTTATGTAATATAAAAAATATTCAATGAACGTACGTACAATTCCGTAAAATCTTGATTTTTGTTTTACAATCCCGTAAAAACATAGTTACTATTGATCATGTTACCCATATCACGGTATATCAACGTCTTTTCCACGTTCAGACTGATTCGGAATCTTAATATTTCCTTTTTTGGTTATATATCTTTTTTTTGTTTAGAAAAGAAAAAATCCCAAGAAACCACATAATCAATAAACTAATCTTTATACTAATTTACATAATTAATATGAGTAACATGATCAATGACCACTCCCGGATAATATCGTTATCAATGACCACTCCCAGATAATATCGTTATCAGGTAGAATGTAGGCAACATTGTGTCAGCATCATTTAGTGGCCATTTGATTAACTCCGATCATGCCGCTTCGCGGCATGATCTGAGCTAACAAATGGCCACTAAATG
>CAJVPZ010004096.1:0-10308 GCA_910592135.1 Racocetra fulgida | reverse complement strand
TTCACAAATCAAGAACATAAATACTTATTTACCATTACTATTACGTAATACCCTTCAAATCATTTCATTCGCATTAACTTAGTTTGTGAGTATAAAGAACATTTATTAATCATTGGAATTAAAAACAGCAAAGGAAGTTCACAAATCAAGAACATAAATACTAATTTACCATTACTATTATGTCTTCAAATCATTTCATTCGAATTAATTTAGTCGGTAAGCACAAATTTCTTACATTCAGATGAATGCCGTCAAAAAAAAAATTTATCATCGGGCTTTAAATTTTATTTTGTACTGGATTCAATCTATTTGTTTTATTAGTGATTGTGTCCGATACAAAATTAATAATTCAGCCGATGACAGGTTTTTCTTTTCGGCACTCAAATAAGGTTTAGAATAGCATTTGCAGATGAAATAAAATATTATATATTATGTAGCAACTCTAAATATGGAAAATGTGCGTATTGTAATGAAGATAACACGGACCCTGACATAACAACAAGGTGGACATGTAAAAATAAGGATATTGATGATTGCATGAAAGAATTTCAACTTAGAGCATGGAAATATGAAGATACGATTGAGTGGATTCCGTTTGACAGATTATCTGATGTTAAAAAAATTGGTGAAGGAGGATTCGGCTCTGTATATTCAGCAACTTGGTTGGATGGTATACGAAAAATTGAGGTTAGACGAGGCATTAAAAAAGTTTTTCATGGAAAGTAAACCATCCAGCACCGTTGCACTCAAAACATTGACAAGTTCTAATGATAACACTGATTTTTTAAGAGAAGTAAGTAATTATTGATTGCATAATTTATCTAATAATTTATTAAACTAATTAATTGTTTAAATCTTAAGTTTAAAAGTCTTATGGCATGTAAATTACAACGCTGGCAAACTAAGCTCGAAATATATGGAATAACTCTAAATACAGAAACAAATGAATACATGATGGTATTTCAGCATGCGAGTGATGGTAGTCTTTATAAATATATAAGAGAGAATTTTAGAGAACTTACGTGGCGGGATAAATTGCAAATGCTTTATGAAATTTCGGATGAGTTAGATAACGTTCACAGAGCAAATTACGTCCATGCGGATTTTCATAGTGGTAACATTTTGCAAGACAAAAGCACAAATGAAAATGTGCAATCTTATATTGCAGATCTAGGATTGTCTAGAAAGAAAGATGAATGTGTTTCAGGTGATATTTATGGAGTTATGCCCTATGTTGCTCCAGAGGTTTTGTTAGGTGAAACAAAGTTTACGCAAAAAGCTGATATCTATGGTTTTGGTATTATCATGGCTGAAATAACAACCGGTCAAAGACCCTTTGATGGTCATGAATTTAATACAAACCTTGCAATTAAGATTTGCAAAGGGTTGCGTCCAGAATTTGCTCCTGGAACTCCGAATTGCTACATTGAATTGGCTAACCAATGCATGAATTCTGATCCAGAAAAACGGCCCGGTTCTGGGGATGTTTATTCTCAAATTAAATTATGGAATGAAATCATGAAAAGTTCAGAAGAAAATGAAATTAAAATGCAATTTTTAGAAGCAGATAAAATAGCTAAAGAATTGCCAATTATTTCGCCAAAACATCCCGACGTTATGTTTACAAGCAAAATAATCAATACACAAAAAATATCAGATGCAATTAATGCTATTAAAGGTATTTGTTTAAAAATTTAATTTATTAAAAATTATTTTTATTTAAAATAATTATTTTACAATATTAGAAACTTTACCAAGTAAATCTATCAATACGGTTGAAATTCCTATTGGTAAATATTAAATTTAATTTTTAGTGGATCTCTAGCAGTAGAGGTGACATCTATTCTAAATCAATTGATTAATAATACAGTAATACAGTTAGACCTCTATATAGTCTCATTTTTATAATCACACCTCTATATAAGCACTTAATTTTTTTTTTTAAATAAACTACTATAAATAAATAGAAAAAACTTCTATATAAACATAATCTCTTTATTTAAAAAAGTTTTTATGCTCCCAACTAGGTGATTATATAGAGGTTGGCTGTACATGTTATTAGTGGTGTCATCTATACTGCAAAGTATTTATATTTAATCAATTTTATTACTTATTTCTATATATATTAAAATTTAGATAATTAAACTATGTTTAATTAAAAATTATATATTTACTAGCTTATAACCCGTGACTTTGCTATGGAAGTTGTATATAATTAATATAATAATTAGTTGTTTTTTAAAATAATAAATATATATTATATGATATTTGCTATATAGTTTATCTTATAAAACAACTTTATATTAGTTTAAGTTTGTTAATTTTATATTATTTATTTAATTTAAAATAAAAATAAAAAAGTAAAATTATTTAAAATAAATAAAAAAATATTAAATAATAATTTAGCTTGATCTATTTTTAAGAAGTTGATAATATTAACATTTTTAAAACAAAGAAATTATGATTAGTTTATTTGCTTTGCAAAATTTTATATCTCTTAATTATCAATATTTATAAAATACTTGTAATTGTGAGATACTCTTATGTCAAGTGAAAATTAAATTCTTCAGATCCAAATGATTTTGATATTCAAAATCTTGACAAATCATAATACTGATATTACTTGATATAACAATTAATAATTTAAAGCCTGATAATGTTTGTTAATATGATTATTAATTTTTAAATTTTAATTATTACTTTAAGGGTGTGGTGACTTAGTGAAGTTGGCAAGTTGTCACATCCCAAAGCGGCAGGAACAGAGTTCGAATCCCACTGGCAATGAAAATTCGAATTTACAGAAAATGCATTTGGAAAGAATGTATCCTATTGGGTTATAGAACCTGTAACAGGGTTGCACCAGCTTGTACTGATAGGTAGTGGAACATGTAGTGTGACATACAAGTTACCCAAAACCTGAGTGAAGCTACCAAATAAATCTAGTGGATTGACAGGATATGGGAGTCCGTTTGGCAAGACCCGAGTGGAGGGGTAGCACAGATCTTTGATGGTTACTATGTGTAGGATGACCGGCCAGATACCAGAAAACTGAACGGGACTGAGGTGTTTGGCAAGAGCACTATATCAACCAGGCTGACAGACAACTGGAGAAAGGGTTTTGCCCTTCTGGGCTATTGGATTGGGAGTTTGGATTTCTGAAGGTATGGGAGGGAGTCTGTAAAGTAGGTACTGAAGTCTGAGTGAACTTTGCAAGGGTAGTAGTAGGTAACTATAGTAGCCTCAGCTCACAAGTACTTGTTCTTGAACTCAGCATAAGTTACCAAAAAGCCTAGTCTGAAAATGTGTGGGATATAGAAAGATTAGGGGGTATATACTACACCCTCCCTAGAGCAACCTGGTAGTACAAAAACCCTAATAGGTTATCTATAGAATTAGGGTATAAGTAGTTTAGCACATGTCGATCTGAGTGGTCTTTAATGAAAGCAGTACGAGGTTATAGGCTGGCATAATTGTGGTGGTAGTATAAGAGGGGTAATCTAAATGTATTACTAAATACCTAATAAAAATTCGCCTGTTCGCAACATTGCGAAGGTAAAAAAAAAAAATATCACATTAGAGTTATTGTTATCAAGATTTTGGATGTTGAGATTTTGTATTATAACCAATCAAATATTTAGATTAGAATATTTTAAGTATTTTATATATAACAATGTGAAAAAGTAAGTGAAATATAAATTTTAATACTGAAAATTTTATTTTTGCTTTACATAAAAGTACCTTAACAGAAGTAAATATCTCAATTAAGAGGGATATTTAAAGTGAAAGCAACAAATATTTCTTAATAATTTTTTCAACTAATTTTATAATCAAAGTTATCTTATATTAGAGTTAGATTAGATTTTAGAATGTTATTAAAATTGCATTTCTAATATGTTGTTTTGTATTTTTTAATTTTTTGGTTTTATTTTTTGTTTTGTTTAGCTAATGATTATTAAAATTTTATAATTTTATTAGCTATAATCATATAAATTTGTTTCTTTAGATAATTCTTAAATAATGATAAGAAGAATATGTAAAATAAAGGCAAATTATATAATCAACCACCAATTAAATTATAGAATTTTATAATTGCTAATGAAAAATACAAAAAATGACAGTTTAAATCTTCCTTAGATAGGTTAATTAAAAATATTAAAAAAGCAATTTTGCTTATTTTAACTCTAATATAAAATAACTCTAACTCTAAAGTTAACTAAAAATATTATTAAAAATTATAATTTTAAGAAATTAAATTAAAATAACCGGTGGTAATGATTATCATGTAACACAATGATCATCATAACATGTGATCCTGTATTTAAATTTATGTAGAGATCACTTGCTTATTTGTTTGTACATAATCTTTGCATAGTTTATTTGTTCTTCGTATAGCTTATTTAACTTTATTACAAATTGTCATTGCTCACTTGACAGTTATTAATAAATGAATTTTAACCTACCTTATTCTGTTAATAAATCTTGTTCTCTTTACTAGTCTTTATTGGCCATGATCATGTTTTTACTTGCTCTTGTTCTCTCTACTAGTCTTTATTGGCTGTGATCACGTTTTACTTGCTCTTGTTCTCTTTACTAGTCTTGATTAGCCATGATCTTTAGTTACTGTTCTTTAGTTACTGATATTCATTGTAGCTTTAGTGATGCGTTGTGCCTTTATTGTTACTTTTTGCTGTTACAATTTTTTTTTTACTGCCTTACTTTACATTAACATGTTTCCGTGCTGTGCTTTTTCTTGCCGCTACTTTTAACTCTCTGTAGCTTTTGTGACGTGTCTTGATTTTTTTCAGTCATTTTTTTTATTGCTGTTTGTCTGTTGTCATTGTGGCTTTAGTGGTGGTTTATTTTATTTCTTCCTCTGCTGTTGTTACTGTTCCTTTGGTGCCTTTTTTTTTGCTGCTTTTGGCTGTTATACTGCGCCTTTGTGCCATTTGTTTTTCTAGTCAGTACTTTACTTTACCACACATTGTGCCTTTAGTACCATTCTTTCTTTTATTTTTTTTCATTGTATTTTCTTTCCTTTATCTTTCGCCATTTGAAAAATAGCTTACAAAGGGTTTATGGGAGGTAGGAGTTAGTAATGCTGCTTGACTAAAATGATAGATTTCTAATTTTAAGTACTTAAAAATTTTAGATCTAATAGAATTTACAAGTGGTCTTCAGCTAAGTTTAGAAACTATGAATAGCACAAGCATAGAGTTATCAACTTCTGAAACGAATAAAACACTAGAATTACATACGGAAATTGAACAGGATCTTTAAATTTCAGTTGATAGCACAAGTGTAAAGTTAATAACTTCTGAAACAAATGAAATACTGGAATTACATACAGAAATTGAACAGGATCTTCAAATTTCAGTGGATAGCATAAGCATAGAGTTAATAACTTCTGAAACAAATGAAATACTAGAATTATATACAGAAATTGAACAAGATCTTCAAATTTCAGTGGGCACTATGTTTTCATCATAGGATCTAGCTGAAATTTGTCTCAACAACTATGCAAAAGCTGCAGTCTTCTCCTTGTGCCAAAAAAGGGTAGAAACTGATGATAAGGATGAAATTAGGTGATGTACATTCAAATATATACACTCTGGAGAGGCTATTAAAAATCAAGTTGTTGAGCTTTCCGAGCAACGTGATCGAAGCTCTGTAAAAATATCATGTGAATGGCATATAAATCTTTCCAAACCAAAAGCGTCTCCAGTTGTAATTGTTAGAAGTATAGTAGGAAACTATAATCATCAGATGCAACCAAACATTGCGTTATATGTCCCAAAATATAGAAAATTATCATCAGAAATCTTGAAAAGAATAAAGTTCTATGTAACAAAGAGAAAGATGAGTTCTGTGCATATGTTATCTCTTTTGATTGCAGAATTTTCTAACAATACAATCTACAAACCTGACCTTTACAATGCCATTCAAAAATTTCAGAAGCCACTTAATAAGTGTTATAGTGAAGCTCAAAAATTTGTTGAATATTTATTACAGTTAAAGCAACAGAACCCTGACTGGATTGTCAATATTCGGATGGACCCATATAATAGTCAGCTAATTGGGTTGTTTTGGATGTTTCCAATTCAACAACAATATTTGATTCAATATATTAACATTATTCAAACTGATAATACATGTCAAACTAATTGGTTTGACATGTATCTTACACTTTTAGTTATTGTTGACAATAATACAAAAAGTTGATTCGTAGCTCAAGCATTGACTGAAGACAAAACTACTGAATCATATTTATAGTTTCTTGACTGTGTTTGAATGCGACAAATAATATATTATCTGTTGTTTTATTTTCTGATGCAGAACCAGCCTTAATTAGTGCTTTTTCTTTAAAATTACCTTCAACATTATATTTTTTATGCATTTTTCACATTTAGGAGAATATTTGTAAACAACTACGAGGTAAACTTGGCAATTAGTTTGACAATTTTTATAAAGAATTTTTACATGCAAGAAATAGCACATTTGAAGAAGATTTCCAGAGAAGATGGTCACGTTTATTAAATAATTACCCTCAGACGCAAGAATATTTTAATTCAACTTTGCAGGGAAATATCAAATCATGGGCTAGGTGTCATCAACTAAGATATTTTCCAGCAGGAATTCAAAGCACTCAACACATTGAGGTAATGAACCAGCTGATAAAAAATGGCATAACAAGTCCCTCCTCATTATATAACCTTCATGAAAACATACAAAAACATTTGGATAATGAAGCACAATAGGCGTGACATAATAGCTATTTGAATTCTCTTCTTACTAATCAAGCGCCTTCAGTTTATGAATCAATATTTTTTTAAGTTTTGAAAATATTAAAGTTGTATTTAACACCACATATATTGGCTATGCAACAGCAACAAATTTCTGGATTTCTTTTATTTAGAGCATGATTATATCCAAAAGAAGATATTCTTGCATTACAGGTTTAATTTTCATTTTCTTTGTAAATTAATGATTTTGTAATTCGGTATTTGATTTTTTTTTCTTTTCTCTAATAGGTGAATGCTCAGTTGAATTATAATAATGGCTTTCTGGAGAATCAACTCAACAGGCCACAAATTTCTATCACATTTCTATTAAGGGAAATTGAACCAAATGATATAGTTGAAATATGAGAGCTCACATGCTTGTCAGTGGCTTATAAGCATTACGTTGCATTATTGAATGATGGTGGACATCTATGCACATTCATGGCAATAATTAATCGGGGTATTATATGTTCACATTATTTTCAAGTAATGATGAATACTAAGACTGCAAAATTTCATGTTGGTTTAATAGCAAGGCGTTGGTATCAGGATGGTTATCAGGATAAGGATTATAAAGATTTACATTCAAGTGTTGAAATTTCAACGATATTTCAACAAAAAGCTATAAGCACTACCACTATCATACCTGATCTTCATAT
Organism: Racocetra fulgida; assembly: GCA_910592135.1. Classification (NCBI taxonomy): domain Eukaryota; kingdom Fungi; phylum Glomeromycota; class Glomeromycetes; order Diversisporales; family Gigasporaceae; genus Racocetra; species Racocetra fulgida. The sequence goes on along the minus strand of CAJVPZ010004096.1, from coordinate 2,870 downwards.
TGTTGAACAAATTAGGAGCTTTAATATGCATAATGCACAAAATCAACAAGCAGTCAACAAAAAAATTAAATATGCGAATGGATTTGGAAAATTAAAAAAAGCTCTTAATCTTGCATTGGATATTGGATGTGAGGATGAGCTGATTAATCTTATTACTTGTTTTATTGAACAAAAAAAGTCCATGATCGAAAACAATCAAGATATTCAATTAGGACAAATAATTGTAATGGATCCCTTAGTTACAAAATATCGTGGACGTCCACCTACTAAAAGATTGAAAAGTTTATCTAAAAGCCAAGGTTATAAAGAATCAGCACACGCTCATCATTTAATGAATCTGCAAGGTCATAATTTACCAATAGCTCTTTCAGCTGTAGATCTGAATAATAATTATACTATAGATAGTAACTCAAATGCATTGTATAATGAAAGTAAAAGGAAATATGTGTGTAATGTATATGATGGGGTAGGACATAATACATGTACATATAAATATTAGGAATGATGTAGTATTTGTACAGTACGTAGCATATTTCTGTGATGTAGTATTTTAAGCTAGCAACAATTCAAAATTGTGAATTTCAACTTTGAGAATGATTTTAGATTAACGAATTAATAGCTTTCAGTTAAAGTTTAATAACTTTTTACTCAAGCTGTAATAATAAGTTATTTATTAAGCAGTAAGTTTTAAGAAATACAACTAACCATATATACTACTCGATATCAGATAAGTACAGTTAACATTTTTTTATATATATTAGTTGTATATGTAAACATTTGTTAATTTATATGGTTTTTCAGCAGATTCAGAGTGTTGGCAGTAAGATTGTACGTATACCAAAAAAGTACTACCGAATTCAAATATTGTTCATGCCAATTTTGTATACATTGCACATTGTATTATATATATTAGTTAGTTAATTTCGATAATAGTAGAATTCTTGTGAACACTAAAATAGTTTGTTATATGTTAAGGTTAGATAGTTTAGATTATTTAATGTCTTTTTAAACTACATTTCAATTTAAAGATTGTTTATATCAATATGTTAAAGGCTAGTTAAACAAGGTTTAGTAAAGTTGATTCCCAAAGCAAAATTATTTTGCTTTTTTCACTTACTCAAATTAACTCGCTTTATATAACAACTTGAACCATATATTGCTTAATATCTTTATTATCAAATATAGGTTTTTAAAGTAGAGCAAATCACATGTTGTGCCATTTTTTCATTAACATTAGGGTTAGGGCCACTTTGGGTTCGGATTAGAGGTGTTTATATAAACAAAATTGCCCTTCCAACATTTTTTGTTAATGCACTACGATGGGTTTACACTATTGGTTTTGATGTTTTTGCACTTTTTTCTTTTTTTATCGCTTATTTTGCTTTATCAGGCTGATTCAGGTTTATCAAATTTTGACGATCTAATTGGCTAATTATTATGTAATCTGTATTTAAATTTAGCATAATTAATTATATATATATAAATATGTGATATTATTAGTTAATTTATATTTATCACGTAACTATAGTGATTATCACCACTGGTTATAGTTAAATTAATCCTTAAATATGCTCAAATAAAAAAATAATAATTATAATTATATATATTAGTTTATCTAATCAAAACTATCATGTGAATAATATCATATACTAATTAGTTAATAAAAATCATGAATTTTTATAAAATAATAAACAACAAAATTAAAAATAAATACTGTCTAATATCATTATTATGTAAGCAAGTATATATTTGTTAATTTAAATTAAAATTATTAATTTCTAAATAGTATTTATTTACAAAAAAAAACCTTAACAATTTATATATTTTAATTTAATCTATATGCAAAAGACTATTTTTATGTTGGTCAGACCCAATATACAAGGCAAACTATAGAATCCTGCACAGCTGTGAGAACTGAGCTTGAAAGGGCAAGCATCCTGTAGAAGAAACCAAATTAGAGTTATTCTCAACATCTTTAAAATCTTGTAACTCTAATACCTGCTATAACAAATTTCTTTCATATTTCAATCTACCACTTCTACCTTCAAATTAAACACTTAAATTCTTTTTAAAACATCTTAAAGAACAAAAATTTAACAACAACTTTCTACTTTCAGTTAACTACTCCTTAAGTGAAATATATATATATTTACTTAATAATTATTCTTTACTACCAAATCACACAATAATTGAACAATTCTTAATAACCAAATATATAAACTTTCCAATTAGAACTACTTATTTCAATATATTAAACTTTGATAACAACCTTAATACTATTCCTAATATAACAGAAAATCACAACTTCAATGAATATGAATACAAATTCATTACCCTTAATCTAGCTTCACCTAATGTAAATAGACTTTTCCAATTCACCAAAAAACTGCTTATCAAAGAAACATTAAACCATAATTCATATGATATATTTGGTTTTTCAGAAACTTATATCTTATCCATAGAGTGAAAATTCTTTAACAACAGAATTAAAATTTATACAAGTTATTGGAGTTCTTTTTCCAGCTCACATAAAGCTGGTGTAGGATTATTTATATACAAGAATATTTCTAAATATATAGCATAATCATATAACTATAATGGACATATTATTGAACTTGATCTACACTTCAAAAACTCATCTATTAGATTACTTCAAATATATATCTTTACATCTGAAAAAAAATAACTGCATTAAGAAATACAAGAACAAATTACTACACTTTGTTTAAATACCAAATATAAAATTATAATAATGAAAGACTTCAATAGTGTTCCTAATCCTCGCACTAACCAACTACCACCCAAATCAACATCAATACCTGAACTTCAACTCACTAAGTTTCTTATTAGTCATCAATTCAAAGACATTT
>CAJVPZ010004095.1:0-10309 GCA_910592135.1 Racocetra fulgida | reverse complement strand
TTTATTAACTTTGATTACGAATGCCAGGGTAGCCACAGAGCCACCCTGATTTTGTTACATTAATGAAAGTATTACTACTCTAATTAACTTAGCACTGTCGAGATATTCTCCTCAAAGAGGAACTCCCGCTAAGGCCTCTTAGAACTACTTTATCTTTGTGGTAAACCTATAGAATGGTCCATATCCTACACATATATTACCTAGATTATTTTAGTAACTTACACCTAGGTCGAGACCAAGTACTTGCAAGCTGAAGCCACTACCATTACTTACTCCTTGCCTTTGCAAAGTTTACCCAAACTCCAACATACACTTTACAGACTATCACTGATACCTAAGTTTCATCAGTAATCTAAACTCCCAATTCAGATAGTCTGGAGGGGCTGTGACCTGCTCCTGTTTCCTACAGTTGGGTTCTTTTCCTCTGATTACTTGTTTGGCAGCCTAGTTGATATAGTATCTTGCCAAATACCAGTCCTCGTCTAGATTACTAAAATCAGTATCTGGATCCCTTAGATAGCTTTTTACATAGTATTGTCAAAGATCTGTGCTACCTTTCTGCTTGGAACTTGCCAAGCAGGCTTTTGTATGTCCCAATATCTGAATTTATACAGCCGTTTCACCTAGTTTGTATAACTTATGTGTCATACTACAGTTTCACAGCTTCTCAATAACCCCTGATACAACCAAGTTTACAGATCTGCCGATTCATCAAATTACATACAGTCTGCCATAACACATTTCATAAATTTGAATTTTCGTTACCAGTAGGATTCGAACTCTTGTTCTGCTGCTTGAGGGTGTGACAACTTGACTTGACCACTTCACTAAGTTGCTACACCCAAAAAAAAAAAAGAAAGATTTTAGAAATATAGAAAATTAATAGTTTAATAGTTTTGAAAAATTAGTTTAAAATAGTTGTAAGTTATTTTAGTATAGCTTATATGGCTAATTTAATATTAGCCTTTTGGTATTGAAACAAATTTTAAACTAGTATAACAAACCACTTCTAGACATCTAAAAGGTAGTCTAAAAATATTAAATCTAGATATTAAGCTTAATATTATGCAATATAGTTATATAATAATTTTAATAAAGAATAATTGACAAGGTTGCTAAAGAGTTAAAAAAATTATATTATTTATTATTATATAAAAATTACTATAATTAACAGGCTGTAAAATTTATATTCTTATTTTCAAAAAGTTTTTTTATTTAAGTTAAGGTGGATTAAAGTCTTAATAAATAACAACCTTTATAGTAAAATTTAGCAAAGAATTTTTTATTTAAAATACTAAAGGTAGTTTTATAAGCTAAATTTTGTATTATAAGTAATTTTTTGATTTTTTTATAAAAAAAACTTGTTTTTATTACACAAAAAAAAATTGTAAATTATATTAATTGGTGATTTGCTAGTCACCTGGTGCATGATTATAGTATTACCATTAGATGCATCTTGACGAGCTTTACAATTTTCACTTAATACAGAAAAGCGATTAACTTAGTACAAAAAAAAGTTTTTCTTGGGTGAATGCTACATTCAGGGTATATGTAATTTATATAGTGATTTGTGTCATGTTACACTATGATTATGCACCAGGTGACTGATAAATCACCAATTAATTCTTCAATTTTGATTAGTCAAATATAAGACTATAAATTTTACAGCCTGATTTTTTTTTTTTTTAATGTTAAGGTGACCACTTTGGGGTCTGATACATTTTATTAAACTAACTTTGGATCAAATGCCAGAGCAACCACATGGGCTACCTCTGACTTTGTTACATTAACAAGGATTCATACTAGCCATATATACAACTTTTGGTTGTTTATTTAAGCAGTCTTGCATATATAACCCATATGAACTATACTAGATGCTATACCTGTAACCTACTTTTACTTGAGTTACTCAATTAAACCCTCTGATTAACTTAGCGCTGCCAAGATATTCTCTTCAAAGAGGAACTGCTATGTAAGCGCCTTAAAACTTTAAAGCAGATACATACTACTATATAGGAGGTCCTTTATCCTCATGGTAACCTACCAGAGCAGTTTATATTCTATACATATATCACCTAGATTTTTGATAATTTACGGCTAGGCTGTGGCCAAATACTTGCGGCCTTTTACCTCTGCTACTATTACCTATTCTGTGCTCTTGCAAAGTTTACCCAAACCCCAGCACCCACTTTACAGACTATCAACAGTACTTCGATACCAACTGTGATACCCTAAACTTCCAATTTAGATGGCCCGGAAGAGACCAGTAGGTATTCTCTAGTATTCTAAATAAATTATTTTTTTTCAGCTAATTCGGTGGCCTGGTTAGTGTAGTGTTTGCCAAACATTCGGTCTTTGTTCAGTTTATTTTTGGTGTTTGGTTTCCCAGATGATAATCCTTTATGTAGCGTCATCGAAGATCTGTGCTACCTCTCTATTCAGGACTTTTCAAGCAGGCTTCCATATCTATGATTCCTTAGATTTATTTGGCTGCTTCATCTGGACTTTGTGTAACTCATATGTTACACTATATTCCACAACCTCCCAATACGAGTTGGTGAGACCAAGGTTATAGGTGCTGACCCAATCAATATGTTATACAGTTTTACTATAATGCATTTTCACAAATTCAAATTTCATTGCTGATAAGAATCGAACTCTTGTCCTGCCACTTGGGGGTGCGACAACTTACCAACTATACTAAGTCGCCACACCCTATTTCACAGCCTGTTATGATTAGCAATACTCATATTATATTATTATTATATTATTGTTATATTATTATTATTTTTTTTTTTTTAACTAGTCTCTTTAGAACTAGAGTTTTTATTCAAGTATTGTTTGATGAAGAACTTGCAGCTATAACCTCAAGGGAACCCCATACATTAAAGAATACATTCTAATCATACTTGTACCTTTTAAACATCTAATTTAAGTAGTCTGCTTATTACTAGGTTCTACACTAAATGCTGTACCTATAACCCACTATTATTTGAGTTACCCAATTAAACCCTCTGTAATGCAACTATACCTGTATTACTGGTACATCTCCACTACATTTGTCAGTCAAGAAGTCCTGGATATTTGACCCATACCCTTAGGACTAATTTATCCTCAAGGCATTGTTGCTAGAGCTTTCCATACCCACAATCTGGCTAACCTAGACTTTCGGTAACTTACGCCGGGGTCCATATTATTTTACCGACTATCACTTCACCGACAGCTCATTTAGCCGACATCATGCCAGGTGAAATTTAGTAAAAATATATACCTGCAACTAATCAAATGCTTAACCCTAACCCTGTGTGATGTCGGCTAAATGAGCGTTCGGTGAAATGCTTGTCGGTGAATTGATCGGAACCCGAGAAAATGTCTCTTCGGACTTTATTTTGACCAAACACATTCTATTAATTTATTAAGAATTGTGTCCAGTCAAAAATGTAATTGAAAGTTCGAGAGACATTTTCCCTTGGCAACACTCATATTATTGATACGTAAAACTATACAAATACGAAGCTAATACTATTTTTGTTATATTTATTAATTATCTATATTATAAAAAAATAATTTTATGTACGAATTAATATAGATTTTTATTTTTACGTATGTAAATATACGTATACGTATCTTATTAATAAAAATATTAATTTGCCAATTTAACCAAAACAAAGCTAATATACAGTAAATATTATAATAATTTATTAAATCATGTTTATATATATAGTATAAAATATTTAGTCACAGTTTATTATGTAAATAAATATGATATAGTATAATTTTTATTTTTTGACTTGAATAAAAAAATTAGTCTTCTTTTGCAACCTAGAAAAATTAAAAAATTTTAATTATTTCATTTGATAAAATATGATACTGCAACTTTGAATCGAAGATCTTAAAAAATTTTGAGTCCTTATAAAAAGACGCCGGTGCTTATGATGTGATTGATATGCCCTCCGCTTCGCTCGGAAAATAAATAATTTATTAATTTTTCAATTTATTTATCGCTAACGCTAAAATATAATCATAATTTATTGATTTTTTTTTTAAATTTATTTATCACTAACGCTAATAACATAATCATGATTTTTAATTCTTTTAATATATTGTCATGTTAAGTCCCAACGATCTTCATTGATGTCGGGTATTTTGTATTTTTGGTATTGACACGAGAACGTGACTTCTAAACACCCAAAAAGTAAGTGAAGAAATAAAGTATAGACAGAATATGTATCGGCATAAGTGGTATTGGCAGAAAGCCCTCGAATAGATGATTCGGTCTTCTTATGAAGCCATGTGCTCATATATTATAATTTACATAAGAAAAGTTGTATTTACTCAAAAATATTTGTTTGCGGAACTGTGTAAGGGATAGTCGGCATATAACCACGATTATACATAGAGGCAGAAGAAGATGATCGTGAGCGAGTGGAGTGAACTAATCCTGGCTGAGGAGGTAAATTTACAGATGATGAATATGGATCGTAGTATGATACTCTCATTTCAGTCGGAATCGCAGCTGGAAGTTGAGAGTTTGCAGGACTAGGCATTTTCCAATTTGCAGATAAAGCTAAATCTTGTTCTGTTATGGATGTCCGTCTTGACATCATTGAACTATTGTATTGGGCACCATGGGATTGTTCTTTATTTTTCTGTTGTTGATTCATTTTTTTAGCTGCTATCATAACCTTTAAAGCGCGTATTTGTAAACCAGTCCGACGAGATAGGGCAGCCGTTTCATAAATCAAAGCAGCGGTTGTTGTGTCTAAAGATTGGTGTAAAGCATGAGAAGCCAATTGCCGAAGACGATCAATATCATACATATCTGCTAGAAGTAAAAGTTGAGCTAAAACATGAGGTTGATATTGTTGAATAGTAAGAAGATGATCTGTGTATAAATACTGTAAAAATGCCAAAGTGACAATATGAGATTCAGGGAATTTAAGAGCTCTATTTTTATACATCAATATAAATTCATCATCAGAATCCCGCCGCGTCTCTTCTTCATATTTCAATTTTGGAGCTCTTTCAGCTTGTTGATCAACCAATGCTTTGAAATGAGGCCACCTTTTTGATAAAAATTGAGAATTAACAGGTATTCGTTGACCATCCTGAGTTACAATGTCAAAATCGGCCGTGTTAGCATTGTTCATCATCGCTAACCCCAACTCTTGGGCTGATGGTGACATTGTAGTATGAGGTGGTTGGTAGACGCCAAAAGCTTCTAAATCCACAACAGTTACATGATCGAAATTAGTTTGTCGATGATTATAATCATCTACAAGAGATCTATCACGATTTCCAAGCACAATATATTTGTTTGTTGTCTCACAAAGAACACCACGGTTCCAAGAACCTTGAGAAAAGCAAGAACCTGTATCTATACGAATCCAAAATAAATTTACTAAATTTAAAGCCCATATACTAAAAGTTTGATTAGAGTTTGTGAGATAAGTTCCCGATATGATTAAATGATGACCAAGAATTGCACCCGTTGGGAACCGAAGACCAGGAGGTAAAAAAGCACCAGACATGTTTGAAGAATAATCAACAGTTTTATAAGTTTCAGACAATGGTGGAGAGATGACTTGAAGTTCACGTTTAACATCAGTAAAATTATAATTTGAGTATAAATATATTGGGTTTGGATTATCATCTGTAACTTCGGTAGTAAATGAAAGGTGATAGAAAGAATTTCCGGAAGATTGAGATTGAATTCGTTTTATAGAATGTGAGCGAATAAGATTTTGACCAGAAGGAGACCTTCTTAAAGAGCCCTGACGACCAAATGCACCTACTGAAGGTGGTTTACGTATAACATTAGTCTGAGTTGTAGGTAATGATTGAGTTGAATTTGATTTTCGAAGGGGTAATGATGGTTGAACAGATTCAGAGGAAGTAGTTGAAGTATCTTCGAGAGAAGTAAGCGAAACCATGTCACTATTGTTATCGCCAAAGAGAGGCAGATTCGTTCTGTTTGTACTACTCACAGCTACAGACCGATATGCACCACAATGTTTTTCAAATGGTTGTGAAAAAGCCCATACCATTTTATCTAAATCCAACACATTAGTTTCCTCAATATAATAATTAGACATGTCTTGACCACCCACTATTACCAACTTATTTGCAGTGACAGCAGCCAAATGAGCATATCGTGGACGAGGGGTAAATTCAGATGGAGTGATATTAGGGTGTATCCATGAATAGGTATCTAAATCGAAAATAGACACATCGTCCAACACACATAAATTATCATCAGAAGCTAATGAATAACCCATTCCACCAAAAATGACAATAGAATTTTTGAATTGATTAGCAGAATGAAAATATCTTGGCTTTGGAGCTTGATTTTCAGTATCAGGTATTTTTGTCCACACAAAAGTGATCAGATCGAGCACGTAGAGTTCATTGGTCATTCGCCGTGAAGATACAAGCCGGCCAGCGAATAAATATAAGTTAGTACCAATGACAATTGTTGAAGAACCTACAAGTGGAGGAGGAATATCACCCGTAGTTAAACGAGTCGAGGCTGTCAGATCTGATATAGATTGAAGACCAGAATTCGTAGTCATTTTTTTTTTTTAAGGAAAAAAAAAAAGAAAAAAAAAAAAAAGGAAAAAAAAAGAGAAATTTAAAACTGAGGACGAATGCAATTCAGTTCAGAAGTAAAGTTTATTGACAGTTTAATTTAAGGATATTGTATACACTATATGCTAGAGGAAATTTTAGAGATAAAATGAATTTAAGTAAAAAGAGTGGACACAATTAATACAGTGTTACATTGAATTGTCCCTAAGTTCATCCTGAAAACGTCACGAAATAGTCCTATGTTATTACTTGATTATCACGTGATAGAGATCGGCAACTTAACGATTGATTCGGAAAATTTTATATCGGGAACACATGATTCAAATAAATCGAAGTCTATCTTTTTTTTTGATACAATGATACGTAATACCGCTACAATGAATTTGTAACACACACATTCTAGCCATTATGAACATTAGAACACCTGTATGTACGTAGAGGGTAAATAATCTGTTCTATTGGTAAAATCAATTTGTAAATTTTCATGCCTGTACACTACTACTATTGCAAGGCCGGATGTAACATATATGGTAGTTTTATTATAATCATTTTCCTTGCAACCTCTGATGTACCGTAAACTACAGCAGTGGTACCATTAACTAACTAAAAGTACGTACGGACGTAGTTTTTTGATATATTTGTTTTCAGCATAAAATAATTTTTGTAAAACCTAACTATTTATTCTATTGGTAAGTATACACAAGTAATTCAAGTTTTTTATAATCCATATTAATTTTTTTTTGTCTAAGTGCGTACACATATAGACAAAGATAAGTAAACCATTAAACATAATTTGAATACTTTTTTTTTTTTATTGTTATTTCTTTGTCTGATCGGCTGATCGGATTATTTATAAATTTGCTAATTCAAAAAACTTGTGAAATTTGTTTAATTTTTTTACAAAATATTTATATATATGTTAAACACCATAACTGTTATATCTTAAAAAAACTAGGAAATTCATACAGTATTTGTTACATATTCTAAGTTAACTTATATACTGTATTTGTTAATTGCGAATTTTTTTTACTTTTAAGTTGTAATAAAAATTTCAGTAAAGAAATAAGGTAAGCAAAAATCTCTTAACCAGTTTTTTTTTTGCTAATTAGCGTTAGGATAAACTTACGTAATATCCAGCGTAAATTGGGAAATCTTAATATATATATAATATATATTTGTTGATAAATTATCAACTCCATCTGTAATAAAATCAATACTTCTGTAAATCTTTATAAATTTTAAATTATTGAATTAGTTATATTGAAATCTCAACAATGTACAATTTCGGACGCCGCCAAAAATTTAATATGACTACTCTCACATTTTAGAATCAAATTTCTCTATTACTCTTTTATACAACTTTTACCTTGAGTTGTAATTCCGTGTTATCTGTGACATTTTCTATGTTGCTTCCTAACTCTGATTTCTGGGAACTCCGTGAAATCTTTCCCGCATTGGACGTAACCAACAAAGAGACTTCGCCAGGACGATCATGGAAATTGTGAACATATGACAAGAGCCGTGATACGTTTAACGATGTCGATCCAAGGATAAATGAAGCGCTTTTTAGTTTAGAAGTTTAGAAGTACTTCTAGTTTTTTTTTTTGGTCTAATTGGAGGAATGGGTAAGGGATTAAATGAATTAGGAATAGGAATCAGATGGGCAGTGTTGTTAAGCGGTTTAATCATTAGTAATTGTCATCATCTTTTATTATATAATTTCACTTCGAATATAATAAAAGGATGCGACAATTACCAATGAACAAATCGTTTAACACTGAAGATGACTAAAGGAAATTACGGCAGAACAGATCCGTATAGTACCGTATAGTACAGGATACTAATATATATATACACTGGAGCAGTATAGTATAATTTTTAAAAGTCGGCCGATCTACTCACCTTTCCCATACTGATCTGCGTAATTTAGTGGGTAAAGCAGGAATTGAGTACTATTATGCCTAGTGAGAGAATGATGCACGATGCATGTCGATGTGCAGATTAACACCAGCCGTAATTTTTAGATTACATGATTATTTAGAGCACCGTTTATATATTAGTGTTAGATACCATCAATGATAATTGGGACTCATGACCTAAATTATTTATATGATTTGAATCCACTTTGTTAAAGAATTAGTAATTATGACGGTCATTCATTACGTAGCCGATTTGCTCGATAAAATTTTGTGCGAGCATGATCATAAATTTTGACAACGATAATACTGTAAAAAGATCGAATTTAAGTTTGGGACCTAATTAGTTGAATAAAGGTGAGTGTTAATGAAAAAATTGAATATATAATTAATGGTTAATATTAATGAATTCAAATAACTTGACTATCAATCTTTCTGCTTATAGTTACGGGCATTGATACGAACCAAATTAGTTGAGGATAAGGTTAATCAATCCTAAGTGTTTGAGATAAGATCTTCAATTATCGTTAAGACAATATGCAAAATGGACCTGTAACTGATCATAGTAAATCTTTAAATATAATTACAGGTTTTCTACGTACGTACTGTACGTACGTACGTACTTTGCAACAGAATTTATTCTATGAACCAAAACATTAAAATACTGGTCATTTGCAAAGAAATAATTTTATTCTGTGTATTCATTTAATATTAACTACTTTTTTCAGTTTCTAGATATTTAGGATTTAAAATTATTAGTGGATTCTGATCTAATTCGATGTTTTTTGAAAAAAAAAAGTATACGTATCTAAATATGATTTTATCTATGAATGTTCGAAATTGAATAATCCCTCGTGTTGGCTATCTATAACATTGGTAAATTTATACGTAAATTGGTTCAAGACGCCAAATTCAGAAAGCAAATACATAATACGTACTGTAGTCGAAGATACGCACATCAAACAATTTGATGTATGATCCCTTCAATATCAGGAGATTACAGCAGATCAAAAATCATGCCATACTGGAATTCGTATCGGTATTACCTCCTGCACCATACTGATCTGCTCACCCATACCATACTGATATTGATCTGCAAAACACCTGATCATAATACATGTTCTGCAGGGCAAGAAAAGGCGGAAAAAAAATTTTGGAAAAACGAAATCCAGAACCAGTACATTCGTCATCAGAAATATTTAGTCATGATCACCAGTGTTGTTATTGGACATGTTTAAATTGGAGTGTCTAATTGGACTTAAAACTAACGCTAAGACTAATTAGACTAGGGCTAATTAAAAAATATTACTATTAACGCATTGTGGAGATATCATTATATCAAGTGCCTATTTACATTAATGTTAATTGGCACTCGATGTAATGATATCTCTGCAATATGTTAACATCATCAACAGTGATTTTTAAATGGGCAACAAATCATCAATCGGTTAACCGAACCGACCTTACCATATTTGCGTGAAATAACGTCCTGGGGAAGTCGATAAGTTGGACTACAGCTGGTTTCATAACTCCTTAACAAAATGATTGTTCGGTCGACTCGGCTAAGTTTAATAATTTTTGATAGCCAATCACTTAGGTGTTAGCATATCTTCTATAAGTCGGGTTCTCAAGCACTTTCGAAGATATGGATGCATTGAAAAATTTCTGCAACATATTTTCAACAAATATTAATAAATCACGATTTTTTAAACCAATCGATAAATTTTTTGACCATATCTAACTACTGTCAACTATGGATATAACGGAAATCTGGGCTAACAAAAAAATTCCGTTATATAGCATAT
>CAJVPZ010004094.1:0-10309 GCA_910592135.1 Racocetra fulgida | reverse complement strand
TGAACTTGTCGGTGAATTAATTGTCGGTGAACTAAGTTGTCGGTGAAGTGATTGTCGGTGAAATGAGCACCACCCGTACAGCAGTTTAATTAGTCATCATCATTTCTCCCTATTTTTTACTAAAATGTTTTGTGCTCGCAATATCAAATAAGATCATTTTTGTTTTCGATTTTAATAACAGCATAAAACGTGTATAAATATTTTATATATGTGTCATGAAAAATATTAAATCTATAATTAGATTGTGAAGCAATAAATTTATTAGAGACTGCATAATTTTATTAAAATCCCCGACAGTTTAATAATTTGACAATTACAAAAATAAAGTTCTTTCTATATCTTTTACCTCTATCTTAACATATATAGATTCACAGAAAAACTTACTGCGCTGCTAGCAGATAATGAACTGTCAGAATTTTAAATTTCGGAAATTTGGAGCGCACCCATTTTTATCACTATTATTGTACGAACGTAGGTAGAAAGAATTTTTAATTTTCCTCGAGTAAATCTAAGAAATAATAAGAGTGAATACATAATGCAAAAAAAATACATAATGAGTGACGATTTGATATCGAATAATGCAAAAGTTTCATTATAACTGCTTAAGCTATTAAGATTAAAATTATTTTCGGACAGCAAAAAAGCTGCGGACATCAAAATATAAAACACTGGATTACAGCTGTTCTCGTAAATTCTGGGACAAATTAAAAGGACAAATTAAAATTTAATCGTTACCCGAAATCTTTTCGATTTCGTTTTGTAAATTACCTAACTTTACGGAAGCTACATCGCTATCTTTGAACCTTCAGTCCAGAGACAGCGATGCAATTCTCGGAAGGATAGGTAATTTACAGGACGAAGCCGAAAAGGTTCGGGTAACGAGCAAATTTTTAATTTGTCACAGAATTTATGAGAACAGCTAAAGATTCTTTGGGAACCGAATCCGTTAATTAATTGTGAATCACTAATATATGGTATATATTGTTAGTCGAAACAGCCATGAGTCTAGTCAAATGGTCTTTTTAATTTAATAGATTAGTTACACTAATATAGTCTAGAACGATCAAATTTTTACCAGTTACAAGCTTTTACATGTACGTAGGTACGTACGTACCAGACTGGTCAAGTTTGCTGGTCTGGTCAAGAATGATATTAACCGATCTGTGCCAACTCCGAATAATTTTTACGCACCTTGTTATCAACTTATGAAAAGAACATTTTGATGATATAGAAGGCTGATAATTCAGAAGGCTATAAATTAGAGTGAAGGTTAAAGGAATTTGAAACTATGATCAGTGCTGTTAACTAGACGATATATAAATTAGGGAGGTTGATGACTTTTTTTTCAATTGCAACTTTAATGCCCATGTTATTATAAATTATACTGGTTTAGGATGTCTTTAAACAAGATGTTCCAAATTTTGAATGCTTACACTCGCAGATTATTGGGCTGATATGAAATCCTTTGCCTATGTAATGTTATGTAGTACGTATGCCATGCCGAATTGTGGCTTGCATTGCCTGAATGAAGGTCAAATTTAAATTCGTTATGTTTTTTCATGACGTATATACAGAAAATACCATACAGAACATACCAATTTTAGTTTCAAAGCAGATCTGGCTTGATTATAAGATGAATACGTACTGTACGTACGGAGAATTCCGGTATAAGAAAAAAAAAGCATTTATGATATAATTCGTATTGAAGAGTCGTTAAATTTTGATATAGAGAAGTCTAGCTCGAAACGGTAATAAATTTTTCGATAATGAACTTCTTATTAATAATTCTAATCACAGAAGCTTTTTTGGTTCTCGAAGAAATGATTCGTTATTTAGTAAATCATCTAAATCATATTAAGACATGAACTTGAAATTCAGGATTTTTTTTTTTAAAAGTAAACTTTGGATTTGTGCAAGCTATACGAACATCTAGATGCAAAATTCTTTAAACGGATAAGATCCGAATTAGAAATTTTTGGAACAGGCCCGTTCAGACTACGTAGAAAGCTTGGACTAATTGATGAGGCCTAAAGTTTAGTACTATGGAATAGATCAAATAACGACACAGTTCAATATAGTCATGATTAGATGATAGTTTAACCAAAGAAGTGTTGAATGAACTTTATGCCCATTATCAAAGTTTCGACACCATTTGGTGTAAACCCCAAAAAAGTTATTTATGATAGAATTGGTCAGTTTAATGGCAATTGCCAAGTAAAAGATCAGTGCTTGCAATTGGATCATTGGTTCTATGTCTAATCCAAACACTGCAAGGGATAACTCAATATCCTCCATTCATGTATACTATGCCTAATTAGTTATCTAATGACCACAAATGAGAAGCAAGACTATTCTAAATTGATTATAATGCTATAGGAAAGAAAGTAAGTTACGTCCGTTACGTCTGTATGCATGAAGATAAATAAGCATGTGACTATGAAAAGAATATAATCAATCAGGTCAGAATATTCAACGTACGAATAAGGTCTCAGCGTTAAAAACATATAAAACTTATCCCTTTCTGTTGTAAGAATTACCTTCATTTTTAAACTGGTGTAAGAAAAATGAACCCAAGTAATAATTGTACGTATACGTGTTTTCATTTTATGAACCATTCCTAGAGAACGCATGTTTGTAAGAGGCGTACTTAAAAAAATGCATGCCGAAAATCAATTTGACGAAGCCAATTAAGAAAAAAATGGGGTCTAAAGTAATATATCGTGAACTTGCGGCGCTGGGTTTCCTAACATAGCTCTAACCGCAAACTAAAAATACGAACGTATGTACATACGTATGTACATAGGTACGGTAAATCGAAATTTCTTCCATAAGTGATTAGCACCGGTCAAATACTTACTCATTTACTGTTCCAACACCCATTGTTTAAAGTATCTTTTTGGATATACAAAAATCAAAAGCCACGAGTATTTAATCGTATTAATGCAGTATAATGCATATAATTTTGCATTCCATTAACCAACTAAATTTAATATATTTGCAAATCAGGAACGTTAACTTTTTTGAATGACTGGAAAATTGTAACATATGTACTGTAGGTATTTAATGTTCTGGGTGATTATTTTACCATACAAATCCAATGCTCATGTTCCGTATTAGTTTCAGGGTGGGTTAATAATACTATATTACGAGGATATCGCTAATACATAAAAATCTTTATTTATCGTTATATAATTATTAAATATTATATTGCCTGTATAATCACCCCAAACAGACAACAATATAAACGAATTCTATTAATTGTTGGTATCACATCCCATTTCTCCTTGATCTTTTATTTATATTACCGTACATGTATATATCGAAATATTGTATAATTGTGCAATACCAAAATACTGTAAAAATTAACAGATGAACCATCGCCACATTTTCGGGAAAGTAACGTTAAAATAATGTACTTAACCTTTTTTGTCAATTTCTTTGTCGTGTCATTTGCCTGATTATCAATTATTATAAATTTGTTACATGGTAGCCGTCCCGTAACCTGGGCACACTTTGGCTTGGACTTTCGTACAACCTTCTTTCCTGGACTTTGATATTATCCGTGTAACTTTCAGATAAAATATAAAAAAAAATATCATTGGGGATAAATGGCTTCAATTTGTTTGAACCACAAAAAATATTAATAATAAATAGACCTTTCCAAATACTCTGATATTATATAATATTCTTCTGAGTTGGTCCAACACAGTTTTGCATATACGTATAAATCCATTAAAAATCTTTTAGATTAATTTTTTCGGATTTGCACCCTATTCCCCGGTTTATTAATTTTTTTCACTTCGTTATAACCACCCTCCTTTTTTTTGTATACACTATATAAAGAATTCATTTTTTGTTTTTTGTTACGGTGCTCCGGTACCGCTATTTACCCCAAACCCAAATAAAAGAAAAAATTTACAAGTTGATATATAATTTTAAAGAATAAAAAAAAAATCCAAGTATATTCCTGGATTTTCTTAAACTACCTAGCTCTTAAATTTGACCCTATAACACACGGTACCCTTTTTTAACCTTTTTATAAAAAAAAAAAAAAAAAAAAGTTTTAACGAAGATATTTATACACTGCTTACCTAGTTATACCTAGGTTTTTGAAAGAAAAATCCTTCTTGTTTTCGCATCCTTTAAATTTTCCCTTTTTAATAGTAAAGGATAAAATAGATGGACGATAATGTATCTTATCAATTTGCACCGGTACGACAGCGTAGAGATGATAGACAGAATATGTAAGTATATTGTCTCGCTCTAATTAATTGTTAACGACATGAACTTGCCATGAACTTTCATACATATATGCGTGATGTTATCCTTGGCTGATATTCTTTCAAAGTATTATTATTTATTATTTTAATGTCCTGATAAATTAGTCGGTATGAGTTAATTCTCAGGCAACAACCGAAACAATCAAGAATGTGTGGTATTGGTGAGAAAGGTAAGCCTCCACATTTGTTCTTCATATTCTTGGAAAGTGGTTATCAAATATGGTGGGAATTTCGTTATCATACATAAAGCACTTTTTACATATCGTTTGCCTTCCTTCTTCGATGATTGCTACCAAAGAAATTGAAAATTGTTATCCGCTTGGAATTCACGTGCTTTATCAAACCACCACTGTTCGCTGTTAATGCATTTAAATAATTGAAAATCGGTTAAATGACATGACTTGTGTCATACGCGTCTAAATCTGGAAATTTGGAATACATCATCATGCAACCTTCGGTAATGCCGCGGATCTTTAAAGATGTGACCTTTCTATCGATACGTGAATTGCGTCATTTACTTTGATATCACATGATTAAGATCTGAACTTTTCAATATATTATAATAATAAATAATAATAATAAATTTTATACTCGTCTATTTATTATTTTACGTTAGCTGACAGACGCCCTATAGATCCACCTCCAATAATTCAATTAAAAGTTTATGATGATAGTCTACCTCAATCCGAAAAGAAGTAATAATTTATTGAAATTTATGTGCCATCTCACTTGATAGATTGTTCTAACAATTTTATTTTTCTTTATCTAATAGTTCATTTCTCCAGAATCCTTATTTCTTTATGTATGCATCCCTTGTGGCACCTGATACAAATGAAGAATTGCACTTACTTCGCGATGGCAAAACACGTTCTACAACCGGTTCTGTCGTTTCTTCTCTATACCATCTTAAAGATGTCGATAATTCGGATGCCGGATTTTTCGTATTTCCAGATTTGTCCGTGCGTATGGAAGGGACTTATCGTCTTAAACTAAGTCTATTTGAAATAGTTGCGTAAGTATCAAATATTTTATTTTTATATTCTTGAATTGTTATAACATGTACTTTATTATACTTGATTATAGACGCGAAGTATTTCATTGTAAATCAATCTTTTCCGAAGTTTTTGTCGTATATTCTGCAAAAAGATTTCCTGGAATGGAAGGTATGTTTATATGAATTTTACCAGTGATAATTTATTTATTTATTATTATTTGCAATAGAGTCGACGTTTTTGTCAAGATCTTTTGCTGACCAAGGTTTGAAAATCCGAATCAGAAAAGAGATAAGAATAAGAAGGTTATTTGATTTTCTCTCCTATATCTATGTTTTTAATTTTCTTGCTACACTAACGTGACTTTTATCATCATTTTTGTGTAACTATTACAAGCAGACGGTTAGTCAAAAGAAAGGAATTAGAACAAATTGAAGACGCAGATGGCAGTAGATTGAAACGTGCACGTGGCGACGGTAAATACGATGATGATAGCCACGAATCGTCAGAAACGGAAATAACGGATCGTACGCGATCTATAGAAGATTCACGTTCAAGAAGAAGTCCAGAATCATTAGAAAGGCGAAGGGATCACGGAAGAAAAAGTCCACCATCTTCCCGTCATCGAGGTCCTTATGATCCGTATGGTCATTATGATCATAACGCCGCCATATACGGGCATGGATATCCTTTGCATCGACCCCTTCCACCATGGCACGACCGAGAATATATGGGTGATCCGCATTACCCCTATTATGATCCGTATGATAGAAGATATGGTTATCATCCGTATTATTACCCGCCTCCATTGCCAGATGG
Source organism: Racocetra fulgida (assembly GCA_910592135.1). Lineage (NCBI taxonomy): Eukaryota > Fungi > Glomeromycota > Glomeromycetes > Diversisporales > Gigasporaceae > Racocetra > Racocetra fulgida. The sequence goes on along the minus strand of CAJVPZ010004094.1, from coordinate 4,218 downwards.
TTCGGACCATCATCGTTATCCATATCCTCCTCCGCCCGCATATGGTAGACCTCCAATGTATCCAGGTCAACCGGGATATTACGATCCACCGCCAAGAATACCTCATCCTTCGAACGAATCTTCAGGTGCTGTAAGACCTTACGGATATGATCCATCAAATCCATATTCTCCACGTCCATGGCATCATTATGGTGATCGTACACCGACGAAACATAGCACTGAATCATTGTCTTCTCCTTATCGTGGAAATGGCCCGCCAGTACCAATGCATGGTCCTCCAATGTATCCGTATCCTGATTATTATCCTGTATATCCTCCACCACCTATGGGCCCTCTTCATCCCCCTCCGAAACAGGATTATGGACAAAGTGATCCTGCTTCGAGTCAGCATGGACAGAACCCTTCAAAAATTCCTATTCAAGATCTTTTATCTACTGAACAACATCAATCTCAATCTACTGCCGAACGTGGTGTTGCCAACGTTCCACCACCTCGTATGTATGGTGCTCCACCATCCGCCTTTGCTCATTTTTATCCCCATCCAGGCCGTCCACATGAATATCCACCACGGCATGACCTGTATGGTCATCCCCGATATCAACATGAAATGGGATATCCATCTCATGAGAGTTATGGACAAAACATTGCCACTAGTTCAAGTTCTGCAAGTACTAAAGCTGCACATCCACCTACAGTATCGCAACCACAAGACTCTGCACGTTCATCAACAATTACTTCAACTCAAGCAGCAATTCCACCGTCTACTTATTCCAGTGGACCCATAGTTCCAGCCGCATCACGTCCAGCAGCGTCCTTACCTTCATTGGCTCCCATAAACACTTCTGATCGATACACAAGTAGCTCTTCTAATATTCAAATACATACACCCTATCCTACTTCCTCCACGCAGTCTTCTACAACGTCACAACAAAATTCTCCGAAGCAACCCACATCACGACATTCACCATATGAACTAGGGATGGAATCGGCTTAAGCAAGCTCGGCTTGGCTCAAAAAGCCAAGCCGAGCCGGCTCGAGCTGATGACTCAAGTAAGTTAGTTTAAGCTGGCACATTTATTTATAGCTGTTTTCGAATGATTTTTCAGCTGATATAATAAAAGTTATTTTTGTATTCTTAATGATTGTTTGACAGATCGTTATAACAATAATATCAATTTTTTTCGTTTGAATACTTGTCTGGCATGTTTGATGTGTTTAGTATGTGCGTTCTAAATCTTGACAAGAAATGCAAAAGCGGCTCCAAATATTAAATAAATTTTTATAATAACATATTACACGAATAGGTGCTAATGTTCGTGTTTAATAAACATAGTTCTTCTAAAAGTGACGGAAGTTTTTCAGTATATCCATATCATTAAAGTGCTTGAAACCTTGATTTTTCAATTTTTTTAAACTGATAAACCTTATAAATCTTTTCCATATTTGCCAGCGAAGATGTTTGAAAGTACAGTATCATATTTCTGTCTTCAATCAAAGATATGTGTACATATGTAGTCCTATAATATCTGATATTTAGTGAGCATCAACACGATCATAATTCAATTCTACTATTATCCATACTATTGATCATCAACAATGGTCGCTATAATGGTTGAGCACTATCTCAATCACTAGCTAATCACATCGAGCATGCTGCTTGAGAACACCCTTTATGTACTAATCTCACGTCTGCCAAAATGGTTTTCAAGTCATCACATATTTTACACTTGTTCAAGGGCCTTCTTCTCAATACCAAATCTTTGAACCACAACTATAGTGTTCTGGTTTCCCATACGTGCAGCATAGGCGTGGTCTTTTCATTTTTCAATGTTCAATTTCCACAACGGTTTGGTTAACTTACTTAGAAACCGTCACAGGGTAAAAGTGATACTTCTAAAAAGCCCACAATAAAACATGTCTCAATAGACTTGGATGATAGAAAGTTTGATTTAATTTGTTTTAGTTTTAATTTTAAATCTAATATATAGATCATGCATCAATCAAATTTATATCGAAATTTTTGATTTTAATTCTAGAAATCTTTAGAATTAAAACTAAAAAATTTATCGATAATCAAATTTTTATTTTTTATAAAAAAATAAAAAATATTTTAAAAAGAAGTTATAGGAAATCTAAAACTCTCTCTGATAATCCCTTGGTTAATAACAATAAAAACCAAACTACAGAAATGCTATATGAACATTCAAGATGAATACTATTCTTAGTTTTATCTGGAGTACCTTGTTGTCAACAAAGCCTGAAAGATATGAAATACCAAAAAGTGGATATAATTTAGATGGTCTTTCTTGGAGTTAAGTTTTCTTGGCAGTAGACAAATTCTTCAAAATATTTGGCATCCAAACTAGAAGGTTTATTTTGGGAATAAGATTTTCAAGTAGATTGTTGTTGATAAAGCCTAAAAGATGTAAAACATTAAGAAACAGATATAATTTAGATGGTTTTTTTTAAAGTCAAGCTTTTTTGATTTTAGTAGACTTTTTAAGATATTTGGCATTCAAACTAGAAGGTTTATTCTAAAATAAGTTTGCTAAGATAGTAGAAGTCTAAAAAAATGTTTATATAATTATAAAACTTACAAAGAATCTTATATAATTTTGTTGGCCTACTACTTTTTTTTGAGAAATTTTTGTAAAAGTGAGTATTTTAGTTTATCTTCTTCAAAAGTTTGATATTATATATATCAAAATATAACATTATTTATATTTCAAATTAGATAAATGGTAACAAATATGTAAGATAGTAAATTACATATCTTGAATACAAAAAGAATTTTGAAATATATATAGATAAGTCAAATTTGAGTTTGTTTATTTTTGATTTTTTTTGTACAGATTATTTTTATTTATAGTAATTAGTTTGTTTATTTTTGACTTTTTTTTTAAATCTTTTTATATTTAATAATTTTTATAAAATCTTACCTCTCTATACATATTTTGGAGTTCTAGTTAAATATAGAGCTTCTTTATTTTGTAATATATAATTTTTTAAAGTCTAATATAGGTTTATAATTATAACTATCAGATTCTTTTTTTTTATTACTTTTTCTTATATTTTTTTATAATTAGTATTAGTATTAATAGATGATTTTTCAGTGAACTGAAGAATTCTTTTTTTTTTTTTTTAAATATTAATGGTGAGGCCATGCCTTTAACTTTATTGAAATTTAATTGAAGTTTTTACAAAGAAAAGCTTACTTTTAAATTACATATGAAGAATAAAGACTCAGACATATAATCTGCGGCCTAAACCAAGAACTGAAGAATTCTTATAGTATAATACAATGTGGTTTTATAAGTAAATTATATAGACGGAAATGTAAAGATTTTGGATGTTCTATAGAAAAGGTGGGCAATATAAGAAATAAGCTTCGCTAATGATTAGTAATCATTAATTTTTTAATATCAAAGTTGCGGAGTTGGCAGAGTTTGCCCATCTATTCTATAGAACATCCAAGATTTTTAAAGAAATATAGTATTTGTTTAAGGAAAACTTTTTCTTATTAAGTAAATCATCTTTGAGCTTTTACCAAAAGTTGTAAAGCTTATCAAGAGCATCTAATAGTAGTAAAAATGTTAAAATTGGCTTTGTAGTTCTTAAGAAATCTTTAAAAAACATTTTACTAACATATAAAATTTCTTTAAAGAAAATCGATTTTTTGAAAGAAGATTTTTATATAGTTAGTAAAATGTTTTTTAAAGATTTTTTAAAAACCACTAAGCTAATTTTAATATTCTTATCACCATTAAATGCATCTTAATGAGCTTTATAACTTTTGTTAAAAGTCCAAAAGTGATTTATTTAGTAAAAAAAATTTTCCTTGGACGAACATCACATTTCTATCTTAAGAGATTTATATATAGAATTGAGTTGCATTTTACTATGATAATTCTTCAGTTCATTAAAGGATTATCAATTAATTTTTTTATTTTTCTATAAAAAAATATCATTAAATTAGCAATATTCTATTATAGAATAGTAGTTAATAAAATCTTCCAAGTTAGCTTAGTAGTATCTGGTGTAGCTAATTGTTTAAAAATTTTTTAAAAGTAGCTTTAAATATTAAAGATATATTATTATATTCTGTTTTACTAATAGTTTAATTTTAATAAAAGATTATTAGTGTTACAAAGTAGATTTTTAGTATAGATTTTATTAAACATTATTTAGTTATTCTTAGTTATTATTATTCAAAATATT
>CAJVPZ010004093.1:0-10310 GCA_910592135.1 Racocetra fulgida | reverse complement strand
TTAGAGTTTGTGGCCATTTCATATTTTTGCAGCAGTGATAAAAGAGTTTCTTAATCTGTAGAGGAGCCAATTCCTATAGTTAGGTTATCAGCATATGCCACAGCTTTGAAATATTGCTGCATAACTTGAATCCCATCTGATTTCTTCCTGAATTTTAAGAATTAGTGGATTAAGGGCTAGTATATATAATAGTAAAGACAAGGAATCACTCTGTTGAACTCTTCTTTCTACTCTTATAGGCTCTGAAATAAGGTTAGAATCAGTAATATATGCTGTTTGAGAGCTAAGCAGAGAGCTAATAATATTAATAAACTTCATGTGAAAGTTTATTTTCCTTAGCACTTTCAGGATAAAATTGTAATTTATTCTGTCAAAGGCTTTGTGTTGATCCAGAAGAACAATCTAGTGTGATAGAGAAAGGTCATTTTGGTTTTTCATAACTGTAAGCTGTGAGGGACCAATTATCATTTGACATATGGCATTAACTCTATTGGCTAAAATTTTTATAAAGATCTTCACATCACAATTGGTAAGCAATATAGGTCTCCAATTGTTAATGGTTTCCAGGTTATCTGATTTCTTAAAAATTAATATAATAATGCTTTTTGTCTAAAATCTGGAAATTAAACCAGTTTCTAAGCATAAATTGAAGACCTTTGCAAGTACTGAAGTTACTACTTCTTTCATTTCTTTATAGAACTCGTGAGTCCATCAGAACCTGGAGTCTTGTTATTTGGAAGTTGGCTAATAATATTGCTAACTTCTTCTTCTGTAATTTCATTTATCAATTCTAAATTTTGAGTTTCTGTGATCTGAGGGAGATCTTGGACAAAGAACTCTACTGCTTCTTTGTTAACTTCTTCTGTTTTATAAATTTCTTGATAAGTGTTTCTGATATATTGCAATTTATTAGCCGAACTCTGGTTTATGCTACTATTAGGAATTGAAATTTTATCTTGTATCGAGGTTCTGTTTCTTGATTTGTATAAAGAAAAGAAAAAATTTGGTAAATTTTTTTCCTTTCTCGATCCACCTTGCATTTGATCTGGTTTGCCATTTGTCTGAAAGAGCCTAGAGTTTCTTATATAGCTGAGTATTTAGACTATCTCTTGTGGCCACCAAATTTTCTGCAAAGTTTTCTCTTGCTATTTTGTTGTCTATTGCTGCTAGCTTTTTCTGAAGTTTGTGTATCTTCTTTTCTGGGGTTGGAGGAGGTCTGTATGCTCTGGTTATTGATTATAATATACATTTGTGTAAGTTCCATTTTGAGAAGTTTGTGATACTCTCTAATTCTTCTATTAATTCTTTTTTGAGAAGTGAATTGCTTAGACATTTTTTGTCAAATCTTCACTGTTTTGATCGTAACTGTTCTAAGGAAAGATGTAATTCACATTCTACTAACAGGTGGTCTGAATTGCCAAAATAAGTGCCAACTTTTTTGCAATACTGGCCATGATTAGCATCTATAAAGATGTAATCAAGTCTTGTAGCCATTCTGTAACCTCCTGAGTATTTTGATAGTAGGTAAGAAATAAGTCATCTTCTTTCACAATTGTAGCTAAGTCTATATATTCTGATGTAAGTTTTTTGAGAAGCTTTCTAGCTTGACTTATTCAGTTTTTCTGTGGATCTAAATTTGTGTTAAAGTCAGTAGCTAGTATATTAATCTTTTCTTCTTCAATTTGAGGAGCCCAACTATTGAAAAACCTAGCTCTGTCTTCAATATTAGATGGAGTATATATATTAGCCACCCGAAAGGGCCTTCCATTGTGTGATTTCTCAATGCTACTGAAAAGAATATTTTGGTTTCCTGTTAATATTGCTGTTTTAGATATCTAATATGAGCTATAACCCCATTGATTTTGTAAAAATTCTCTTGTAACTGTGTTTTCTAAATTAGTTTTCTGAAGCATAATTATATCTATATGATAAGATTTCAGTAGTATTAATATTTTTTGTGCTTTGTCTAGGTTGTTCAAATCTTTAACATTCAAAGTTGCAATTTTGATCTTGTTAACCATTAAGTTAAAATTGTTGAAAGTATTAAGTTCCTTAGTAAAGTTTGTAAGCCTTTGAGACTAATCCAAAACCTAACTGTATTTTGTTTCCTTCTGTTATGTTAATTTTGTTATGGTTTTTAACTTTTTTCTTTGAAGTAACCACTGTAAAACCATCTGATTCCTTTGCTTGAGAAGTATTTTCTAATACTTTAGTCTAATTGTAAAGTGTTGACAGGGGATCTATAACCATGCTTTCTTGGCCATTTATAACCATATTTTCAATTTGAGAAACTTCTGATATTTGATCAGTACTTGGGCTAATAGATATAATCTCTGTTCCAAAGATTACTGGCTCTATTTTTGTATCTCTATCTAATTCTGTACCAATTGTAGATGTTTCAGTTATTGCTGTTTCCACAATCATTTTATGATTTTTCTCTTTAATATAAGGGTTGTTGGGACTTAAAGCTAATGGTTCTTTTTCTTTAGTGTAAGGGTTGTTGGGGCTTAAAGCTAACAGCTCTTCTTCTTTTTGTTGTGAAAGACGCTTCTTTTCTTGCATTCTGGTGAGCTTGAAAGCTTTTTGTAAATTTCTGGCCTCTACTGAAGCCTTGTATTCTGAATATTCCTTTTTAACATATCCTGCTTTATCGCAAAAGAAGCATAGTTTGGGTGCTTCCTTCTAATCAGTTATTACCTTATGGTCCCAAATATTAGTAAATCTAAAAATTCTGCTTGGAAGGTCTGGATTATCTGTTGTTTCAAAGATAACTACCCATTAATCTGATAAAACAGATGTTCCTTTGTATACAAGTGGTTTGATTGAAGAGATAGTGCCAATATCTTGAAAGATTTCTTTGATTTTTTCTGAAATATGCTCCTTTCTGCCTATAGGAGCATTTCAGAGTTTAATTGACAAGAAGTTACAATGAATATTTACTGAAATATACCTTTGTAGGGTTTGCTTAAAGACTATAAGACCTTCTGCCACATAAAATTGCTGCTTTTCTTCGTTTAGAAAAATTACTTCTAGATGAGTTCTTCTGTTCTTATTAATTACTGGTTTTGTTGCAATGAGATCACCTCCTATTTTAATTGCTAAGGTTTCTACCAGTTTGGCAGTAGAGATATTCTCAAGGTTATGAGTTTCAAAGATTAAAGCAAATTCGTTTTTAGTATAAATTCTCTTTCTGTAAGCATATGTTAAATATGTTGCTCTTTCTCTTTCAAGCTTAGCAAACAATTTCAACCACTGTTTAGGCTCTGGCTGACTATTTGCCCTTTTTGATTGGTGATTTACTTATTTGTTTATCTGGTCACGCGTCCTTACATGTTCTGTTTGTTTTGGCAGATCTTAACACATATCTACAATTGTTGTGTTTTGTATGTTACTTTTCCTTTGCCTTTGTTGTTTGTAACTGTATTAGTTATATCTTGTAAACTTGATTTTTCCTTATTGCAAGAGTCATCTTTCATGCTTTGATCTATATATTGACTTGTCTCAGCAAGCTTTAAAACTTCATTCTGCCTTTTTGGGTCATAGTTAGCATTGTTTTCTTTTGTGTTAAAAGTTCTGGCCTTTTTAATTTTTCTGCTTTGTTCTGTTGCTGTAGAACTTGACATGTTTAAGCACACTTGCTTACGTTTTCTAGGCACAAAGGCCTTAATCCTTGATAGTAGTTTAGAAGTCGAGTATTTAGTTTTGTTTGTCGTTGTGTTTTTTCTATACTCTCCACTATCCAGTGGTGGAGAGAGAAAGTGAGTTTATTAATAAGGTTTAAATACTAATCAAATAAAACATTGTTTTACTACTTCACTAGATCTTCTAATTATTAGTTAGCTAAAACTAAATAACAAAGCCTCTCATATATAAAGTTCTAAAATTGTATCTACATTGTTATATTAAAATATAGTAAACAAATGTAGAGTTTAAAACCTGCTAAGTGAAATGAGCAAAATATAAAAAACTTAAAAAACTCAAGCAAAGCCAAGAACTATAAAAAAACAAATAGAATACTACTTTAATATATATGTTATCAAAAAATATATAACTCTTCCTTACGATCCCTTGGTCAACAACTTCAAAAATTTAAACTACAGAAAAACATTATAGAAGATATCAAAGTATTTAATAAACTTGGTTCTATACAAGTAAGTGTGTTGTTGATGAAGTATTAAAGTATAAAACCAAGATGTGAATTACTTTGGATAGTTTTTGTAGAGGTCAAACTTTTCTGCAGTAAACTTCTCTATTATATTTAATATTTAAACCAAAAATATATTCTGAAAACAAAGAATAACTAGGTCGTCACTAGAAATATTAAAGACTTGAATTATTATTATAAACTTATAAAACTTACAAGAAATAACTACAAAAAGCTTCATTGAACTATCACTTTTTTTCAAGAAACTTTTGTCAAAAAGTGGGTATTTTAGTTTATCCTTTCACCAAAACAATCAGTATTATTGATTTCACAATGCAAATATTTATATCATTCATTTATTTTATAAACTAGTAAGCAAATATGCAGACAGTTACCTAATGTAGAAGACATTATGCAGATGGGTAGGCAAAACAGGTAACTGAGATAAGAGACAAGGCTTTACTTATTTGTGCTAATAATACAAACTTCTAAAAAGGAAATAACCAATTAATGAATTCAAATTTTGATCATACCAGATCAGTCTAACATAAATTCTGAATATATGCAAAAGAAGAAAAAGCGAAAATACTCAAAAACTAGTATTTAAATTGACCTAAATTCACTAATTAAAAATATCAGGAATGAAATTTTATATATAATAAGCAATAGTTTATTTGTGTTTTTATGCACTTTACAAATTAAATTTCTTTTTTTATGTTGTATTACTAACACAAATAAGTAAAGCTACTGAGACAACACAGTAATGATATGCCTTGATTTCTGTGAACTGCTAACAATATTTTGAAACTATCTTAAAAACTACTTTGTCTAGTTGAACTTGGTTTTTTTATTTTTTTCCTTTATAAGGGATTGCTATTCTACAATAAAAATTGCTATTTTCACAATAATTATACAAAAATTTCTATTTTTAATAACAATCAAATTTGAGAACCCAATTTTCATATAGTCAGATTTTTACAATTTGAATATGTCATATGAATTTGAACGTGATATTTGTGATGTCTAAAAATAGATAACTAATAAAAAATTTTTAATGATCATAATAAAAAATTTTATAGTATATACTGTATGTACATATGTATCTAATGGACTTTTCAATGACTAGTAAATACCAACTTTGTCAAAAACTCTTTTCTACTTGAAAAGAACTTGTAATTCATGAAAGAATTAAGCATTGAAATAACAAAATTATACTCACTGTTATTTACTTACTCAATCTTCTCTTAAGCAAATCATATTTTATCTAAATGCGTTTATAGTTCTCATTAAAAAACGTCTTGGCTTTAACAGATATTCAATCGGCACAAAACAAGTTTCTATTAACACTTTTTCAGAAAATATATTTGTTTATCTTTTTAAGAATGAGCCTTCTTTCTGATATAGCCCTGTGCAATGAATGTATTTTTGTTTATTTCAGGGTGAAGCTGATGAACAAAGGTTAAAATTATTGGTCAATTATAACTATTAGAACATTTGACAAGATTTGAAATTAAAAACTAAAGGATATGTTTTATTTATGGATAATGAGGATTCTTACCAAGTTACCTTTGGTTGGTTGCAATCAGAGTTAAAAGAGAACAATCATATTTTCCAATGTGGAACCGCTATCTGTAAATTTGTAAAAATTGAAAGATTTAGATTTTTATTAACATAATTCCTTAGAACTAATTTACATTTTTTTTTGATTTATAAGACCTGTAGTAATCCCAATGAACCTTGTTACTTCACAAGCATTAAGTTTATCACAAGTTCATAATATTAATTCAAGCAAGAATTCTTTGAATAATATAAGCTCTTCTCAAAGAAGCTATAGATTTATATTACTTTGTGTATCTTTCTAACAACTTAATAAATAGATCACCAAGATAAATATATTTATGATTAATAAATTTGATTATTTAATATTTTGATTCTAACAAACATAAGTATTAAATTATATAATTAGCAATTAATATAGTCAATATAATCAATTAAAGAAAAATTAGCCATATAGATATTTTTGTTGCACCAAATATTAAATAAAAAGAAACTAAACTACCTATAAATATTATTTCTTTTTAAAGTTCACCGATAGGTAATTTTTAAAAAATAAATCTAAAGCCTTCACTTATTATAATGAATTCGTTAAAAATAAATAAATAGAAAAAAATGTGGTTGTAATTGTTATTAAGATAGAATTAAGATTGAAGCAAAGGGAAACTGGTAAATATGGTTTGTCGCATCATTTATTGTTGCCGAATATTTGACAAATACTTATATTTTACATTAGGAAATGTATTCGATATATCATTAGACCCAAATTTGAACCTGTTAAGATGGTATATGGTATGGTTGGCAAGGTCAATGTAATTATCATAAAGTTAAACTTTTTTGCCTGTATTTAAATTATATACCAGTAACTTATATATTTATATATATTAATAGAATATTTATCTTTAGTAACTGCTATCAAAATTGAAAAAGATTATTATAAGATGTTCATTTATTATCACAAGTCTATAAAATATACAGTAAAATGCTAGGATATACAATGTTAGATATTGTTATGGAATTGAAAAGGATGATGAAAGATTGATAATTCTAATAGATAATTTTATCTAGACAATTTTATTCCATTAATAAATTTTATAATATATTAAATTTATTTATAAGTTATCTGGATAACACTTAACCAGTTTCAACCTTTTACTATGCATTGATATTAATATATTATTATTAATTACAAGTATCTAACTTTAAAATTAAATTTCAATTAAAATAATATTATTTTGAAATTATTAAATTTATTAATAAAATTTCAAGATACTTTAAATAATTCATATTAAATTATATATCAGATAAAATTTTATATCACACAAAAATTTTTAATAGCATGGCTGTCATTAAACCTGACTTTAGATTTATGTTGATTCAAAAGTATCATTAGGAATAAGTTATCTGGATATTGTAAAGTTCAATATATTGAAATTTAAGTTCTATATATACTATGATACTGGCGTTTATAAAAAATTCATTATAAACACCTTATTTATTTGTTTTGATAATTATACTACTTTTTAATAACCATCATGTAGTTACTATCTTTGGGGGTTTTGGTTATTCTATAAATTGCAATTGCTGAATTTTCTCAATATTTGTGTTGATTTTTAACCTAAAATATTAATTATAATAAAATTTTGGTATTTATCGCCAGTGGCGATATCTCCGGTCACATGATATCGATAGTATATATATAGTTTACTAATGGCCAATCAGAACACGATTAGTAGTTAAATGATCTTTTCTTAATAAAGGTATTCTTAATCGTTATATTTGTTATATAATTACAAATAACTTGAACAAGTACCAATCTGATATTAATGACTTTATTTAATAAACACAACTTAAAATGGATGTTTTTTTAGTGAGTGAAGTTACGAAACCAAGGTGTGTTTCAAAGAGTCTTTAGATTAGCATTCTTATCATCATCATCTGGGCGGATTTCTTTAAATATTACAAATAACTTGAACAAGTACCAATTTGATATTAATGACTTCAACTAACAAATATAACTTGAAACAGCGTTTTTTAGTGAGCAAAGTTACAAAGCTAAGGTGTGTTTCAAGAAGTCTTTGGATTAGCATCCCTACTGCCATTATCATTGGTATGGATTCCTTTTAATAAATTTACAATATAAAGTATCTTCTAAAGGAGACTTGGGTTCAGCATTTCCCCATCAACACCAACACCACCACTACTAATATATAAGAATTTCATATCCGGACAAGTGGAAACCTGATATTGATTAATAATACGAAGCTTTGGTTTAGCATTCCCATTACCAGGAACGTGGCTCAGCAATTCTCAAATAAAAAAGATGATGGGTGAGTAAATATGATTTTATCTGTTTTATATAAGCGACTATTATTAGCAAAAAAACATATACTTACTTTTACCTTTCAAAAGAGCAAAATGATACTGATGAAGCAAATAAAGCCTTATCCATTCTACCAGCTTATGTTAACCACAGTGATTTTATTAACCATGAATTATATACTACATTGAACTCTGATGATACTAAGTCTGAAGGCACTAGTGATTCTGAAGATCCAGGAATTATTGTACGGACAATCGCTGTAGGTGCTAGTTTTCCTTTTTGGAATTCTTTTGAAACAAGTCTTGAACTTTATGTGAAAAAAATGAGTTTAAACCAATAAAAGTTCGGCGAGATATGGATAATGAAAGTGGGAATGTCATTCATTGATGCTTTGAATATAAATTTTCAGGAGATCCCAAACCAAAACATACTGCTGATCATATTCAGGCCCGACAAACCTCTTCAAAGAAAGCTCAATGTTCTTGGTGATGTAATGCTAGTTTCAGAAAAACCGAAAAAAAAGTTTATATTAATAAACTTGTTAAGAAACATAATTATGATCTTATACCCCATCGTGAGGAATTTGCATCATCATTACGACGATTACCGCAAGATGTTTTAAGTGAAATTAAATTCATGACACAAAAATGTGAATATGGTGCCTGACAACAAAAATGTTATTTAATTAGCAAGTTTCCTGATATTAACCTTTATTCAAGGGACCTTTATAATGCAATAAGGCACTACAAAACCTCCACCTCTAACATTAACCAGGATGCTTCTTTAATGATCGAGTATTTAAGTTCGAAACAGTATGAAAATTCTAATTGGAAGATTAATATATACTTCGAAGGCGTTGATATCTCTTTAGCTCGCCTCTTTTGGCAAACTCCAGAGCAGTCTAGACTTTATAAGCAGTTTCATGATGTAATCATAAATGATAACACTTGTAAAACCAATGTTTATCGAATGTTGCTAAATATTTTTGTGGGAGTGGATTCGTATAACAGAACAAGGATGCTTGTATAAGTACTTGTCCAAGATGAAACGCAAACAACCTTTGAATGGATTTTATAATCTTTGAAACATTTAAACAATAACATTACCCCACAGACTATTTTTACTAATGGTAATTCCAGAATGGCAGCTGCCATTCATAATATATTTCCTCATACTAAACATCAGCATTGTTTATTTCATATAAAGCAGAATCTTACCAAACATCTTGCACGAAAACTTGGCCAAGATCGATATAAAAAATTTCTTGATCAATTTTATTGTACGTGTAATAGTAAATGTGAAAAACTCTTCGAAAGTAGATGGCAACAGTTAATAGATATTTTTTTTGAACTTGAAAAGTATTTGCATCATTTATACAAATCACGACATGTATAGGCTTTAGTTTATACATATTCAACCTTTTGTGCTGGCATGAACAGTACACGTATTAAGAGCATTAATGGTGTATTAAAAGCTGAAATTGGTGCACGAACAATGCTTATAAAATTAGTAAAAAATGTCGAAAAGCAGATCGAAAATGAAGCCAAACACCAACGTGAATCTGAATATCGAAATCAGCTCCTGTCTGTTAGTTTACTTACGATTCACAATACATTTTTTTCTAAAATTGATGAAGCTTTGAACAAGCATTTAACCCTTGAAGCACTCACTTGTCAAAGACTTCAAATAAGTCAATCTTGTCTTTATTGCCCGTATCAAATTAGCCTTTTAACTCTTAATCAAGTAAGTATTAGGGTATGAAACTAATTTTTTTTTGTAGTCTAGTTAAACTTGCTAATTATTATTATTATTTTTTTATATATAGAATGGTTATTCAGAATATACGTCTAGATTTATCAAAGATAATTATTAAGAAAATCGCATTTTGTTTTCAGCAATGTTGAAATTAGTTAGCAATCAAACTGTTCATGAGATTTGGCATATTGGATTATTTAGCATTCCATCATCTTACAATAAACAATATATTATAGTTTTAGATGATGGTACTCATTTATGTTCTTGTATATTACTTATTGCTAAAGTCTTTTTTTGCTAGCATTTTTTTTTCGTTCTGGTTGTCTCCCCACTTATTAAATTCCAAGTGCATATGATACCTCAACGATGGTTTATGAATCCTATATGTACACCTGAACAATCAGTTGCTATTCAATTTACACATAATATAACAAGTATGCAAAAGATACAAAATGATGAGTCGAATAGTAACTTTGATATTATTAAAAAACTTCGAGAAGCAGACTGTTTTTTTTTTTTTTTTTTTTTTTTTTT
>CAJVPZ010004092.1:0-10311 GCA_910592135.1 Racocetra fulgida | reverse complement strand
AATTAACTAATCAGAAAAATATCATAAGGTGATCTTTAAAGCAAAGACCCCATATGCTAATTCTAATATAAGCATTATGCTCACATATGTAGGATGCGGAACCGGGCTTAAACGGGCTTTTTTGGAAGTTAATTTGGGCCGCGTCACTTTGAGATGTGGTCCGTTTAGGCCCGCGGGCCGCCCATTCCACATCCTTACATATATTGGGGTGTCACTAATAAGGATTTTTTATATACGTAATAAAATTTTGGTAACTACATTCTATATGTATCATTAAATTATTATTAAAAAATCGATTTTACTTCGTCTTTAATTTCTTCTGCAATATTAACACTTTTAAATTCTATAAAAGCAAAACGTTTAATGAAAAGCGTCTTTATAAAGTAATAAAGTTAGAATTTACCTCACTAATTGAAATATATCTGAGTGTCCGTTATCATACGATTTATTGCGGCCACATAGTAATTCGTTGATCGGGTTTTCTTGTAAAATTTAAAGAACACGTTAAGAGGACTTCGGCAAGTATAATTTTATTTGTGCATGTTTATTGGATTAAAGGTTAAATTTTTATAAAAACCCGGCCATTACGATTTAATATGTGGCCCGCATTATGTTTGTAAATCGTATGATAGTGGACACTCAGGTAAGCCGTGACATATTTCAATTAGTGAGGTAAAATTCTATCGTTATTACTTTATGAAGATACTTTTCATTAAACGTTTTGCTTTTATAGAATTTAATATTGCAGGAGAAATTAAAGGCGAAGTAAAATCGATAATTTTAATATAGAACGCAGTTCCAAAATTTTATTATAAAAAATCTTAGTGATTTTCACTATGCGTACGTAGAAAGGGCCGAAACTGAAATATATAATTTGGAGAAAAATCAGATCCGGGTTAATCAAAATTTTGTGATTTGATTGGTTGGTTATATCGGGTAATCTCGCGAAATACGAGTTTTCTAAAAAGTTTTTTTTTAAATATCACAATTTTTTATTATGCCAACCTATCTCCATTTATAATTGAAAAATACAGTCCGTCTCAAGATTAATCCGAATATTAAAAAAACTCAATTTCGATTTTTAGGGGAGTTTGGGCCCTTTCTACTGCAAAGGCCTCATGTATGTTATGTAGCAAATTACCTATTACGCAGGCTAGTAGTGCCTACTTAGAATTTTTAATTTTTTTTAAAAAAATTTGGCCAGCATTAAGAAGCTGTTCCGAAATTTCCTAATTGTATATATGTAAATAGAGAGCAAGACCAAAATTCGAGGTCTTGCTAATTTCTTTAAAGTATATATATAATATATATATAATAATATATAAATACTTAAATCGTTTGAACGATGAATATACAATAAATAAAGTGTGATGAGAAAGCTACTCTAGAATCAGAAATTTTGAAAAATATATTTATCAAGAATTTATAAATATAGTACTCCGAACGGGTCGACCCAAATAATTTGAAAATAACCTGGTTGTAATGTACTGTATTTGTTATTGGTCATGAACTATATAATAAAAATATAATATGCCAGTTCCAGGTCATTCAGGTCAGACCCGTTCGATGGACTAAATGCTACGGTAGACAATGAACTTTGAAATGATAGAATTACATTTGAAATTGGAGTTGATAGATATTACGGCTTAAAAAACTATTGAATCAAGTTTTATACTATATAGTCTGAAAATTGGAGAATATAAAAAGAAATTGAAACATCTTTCAAGTGCATGGATGAGTGAAATAAAACACTTTCTACTAACGATAGATAGCTTTAATTAGTAAAAATTTATGTTGGAATTTTTGTGAAATACAAATTTTTTATGACAATCTAGAGCAATCTGATAACTTATAGATCCTAAAACTACAGTTGATGCAGGAGTTGCACTTCCCGAAGACAAATCAATTATAATAAACCTCATTAAGAAAATATTTGTTTGCAATAGAGAACCCTGAAAATCAATAATAAGACTTTATAAGATTCGGGTAGCTAATATTTTATCTTGTTACTCTTTAATCAATTTATCGTTATGCGGTGTGAAAATCGATTGGCGTAAAAAACGTGGAGACAATAAATTTGATGAATTCAAAATCATCTTGTTACTCTTTAATCAATTTATCGTTATGTAATAAATTTCGGTGTGAAAATCGATTGGCATATAAAAATGTGGAGACAATAAATTTGATGAATTCAAAATCATCTTGTTAATTTACGTAATAAATTTCGTAATAAATTTCGGTGTGAAAATCGATTGGCACAAAAAACGTGGAGACAATAAATTTGATTTTCAAAATCATAATTTTTTTTGGACACTTTCTAGTACAAAGACCCTCATAGTATATATCGTATTTTTAATTGTATCTACATCATCTTTTTATATATATGTCTTTATGGAAAAGATTTCAAAGAGTGCAGATCACCATTTTACAAAATTCTTTTGTCTCCTTTTTTTATTAATGATTTTGGTGGTTATGCTACGTGCGTGCGTAGTATACGTAATGATTCTATATAAATGGGATTCTTTGTTTAAATAAAATCGGGTGTAGTCTATATGGATGCAGACAAAAATAAATTTCATTGTTGTTGATCGGGAAAATGGGATTCTTTGTTTAAATAAAATCAGGTGTAGTCTATATGAATGCAGACAAAAGAAATTTCATCATTATTTATTGGGATCGAGTATATATGCTTTCAATTACAATGTCAGCTGATTAGCATTTCATTACGATAGATAACAAAAAGATTCACTATTTCGCAAGAATTCGCAAGAATTCGTGAATATATTTTTTGTCATATACGTAATATGCGTAGAGGATTCTTATTGGATTTCTATTTAAAATAAAAATAAAAATTTTGGGATTCCCACTCTGTTGACCCGACCAGGATATGAAAATCGATAAGTTTGTATGGCCTTATTTTATTATGACACAAAAACGTTTTTTACAAATAAAGATTCTCCGATTTCAAAATCAAAATTTTAAAGGTATGTAGAATTTGCATACAGTAAGAATCAATTGGCTTAATAAAGATTATTCGATTTCTACATATTAAAATTAAAATTTTAAAGGTATGTAGAATTTGCATAACGATAAGAATCAATTGGCTTAATAAAAAATTTTGGGTTTAACGTGTTACGAACACTTTTATTATAATTTTTATTTATTTATGCCGGTTTTGTTGTAACCTTTGCAGATCATGAGATAAATTTAAAATTTTCCGTTATCATCATCAGAATCGCGTGATTTCACAATTATTCGGTTCGTCTCATTAAAGAGTTTATAGTAAGTTAGAATAAATTGGTCTAGTTACAAATTAATAATTTATTTTTTTATTATTATTTTTAGATTACAATATTATTAACTTTAATGTATGTAGTCTTTCTGTATTACGTCTAAGTAAGCCCAACTTAACCGTTGTAGCCTATGTAACCTATTAAAAACTGGAGCCGTTTAACCGATTACAGTAAAATCGGTTCATAATTTCGAGCAGAATTATACGTAGATAAGGCATAATGCTATATATATAGATAGGGATGAAATTACCCTTCTTAATAAAAAGTTTGTTAAAATTGTTGAAATTATTTGATGGTGAAATTCGATAAAATTAGGATTTCAATATATATGTATACAGTATATTAAAAATTAATTTAAATTACTATGTATACCAAAAATTAATTTAAATTACTATGTATACCAAAAATTAATTTAAATCAAATAAAATAATTATATATTTGATATTTAATTTATAAAAATATTTGAATTTCACCTCATTTATAGCTATATTAGAGGTGAATTAAACAGTTAACGTAACAATTAACGTGGTGATTAAATAGTACTTATTATTGAATTTCATCCATCTCTAGCTATATAAACAGTTAATGTGGTAAATTAAAATGAATTTCACCTCATTTATAGCCATATTAGGGTGAATTAAACAGTTAACGTGGTGGTTAAATGAAATTATTATTGAAATTATTATTGAAATTACAACCATCTATAACTATATAGAGCTATATAGAGCTATATAGAGCTATATAGAGCTATATAGAGCTATATTGGGGTGAATTAAACAGTTAACGTAACAATTAACGTGGTGGTTGAATGAAATTATTGTTGGAATTAAAATGAATTTCATCCATCTATAGCTACAGTATATAGGTTAAATGGTTAAATGGTTAAAAATTTTTACGTGGATGATTCTAGCCCTACAGTATATTATATATCGATATAATATAGTACTTTGTACCTTAATCATAGTACAAAAGAGATTTACTACGTATAATATAATAGAAAATCTTTTTATTCGACCAACTACAGTATATCTACAAAACCGTACGTACGTACGTAGAGGATCTTTTTCTTAGGTAACCATTTATAGGTTCTAAATGTAATAAATGTATTATTTTGGTAATAAAAAGTTCATGAGATCTCTTTAACGTTAATATGTCTTTGATAATTAATATGTCTTTGATAATTAATATGTCTTTGATAATACATTATATACCTCAAAATCAAAATTCCTAGCTAATAATGTTTATGATAATGTTAACGTGAACATTTAGTACGTAATTCACATAAACAATTAATAAAGGAAGACATTTACATTTCACTCATGGACCTTATCGTTATGACATCATATATGTATAAATCCGATAGAAATAAAGTGGATCAACCGGATATCGACATTTTACACCAGAATTACAACAATTTTTATAGATTGTCGGGAATATACCTATTAAGTATAAACGTTAAACTTGAATTAAACCAAAAGGGTTTTTTTTGATTACACAGCATCTGATAATTATCATGTGACATATAACACTATGATCACTTTAAAGCCTGATTTCCATTATTAACACATTTTCACGTTCGTGATTATAAAAAAAGTTATGTACTAAAAAATAACTAGCCAAAATCATGTAATAGGCTAAGTCAAAAATCAATAACTTGCATAATTACTTGTTTGTATCATTTAACTCATAACTCATTTAACGTTAACTATTCAACCATTCAACTAATTAACTTTAACAATTCAACCATTTAACTTTAACTAAAAACTAGACATATCGATATAGGCTATACGCCAATTGTATATATATATATTATTATTATTATTATTATTTTATGATTTTTTAAATTTTTTATTTTTTATTTTTTTTTACAAAAAAGTTACAAATACATAATTATAGTTATAATGCATCTATATATATATATATTATGGATATATATGAAATATGTGTATAAAAGAAAGTATATTCTATATAGCGATATAGGGGAATTATGTTAAACTATATGTTTGATAGACGGTTTATATTGACTAACTAGTAGTCATATAATTAAAAGGTTTGTTCTTTGTTCTTTGCACACTTGTGTCATTGACACCAGTGGCGTAAAATATGTACATCATTTTTTTTAAGAATTTACAAGTGCCTTAACAGGGCTTTACCGGCAGTAATAACTGACGGTTAAAATGTTCTTACAAATAATTATTATGAGATAAATAAATATGTATAAATTGAAATTGTTTTTTTTTTTTTTTTTTTATGCAAGACATTAAACTAAAGATTAATAATTGTCCTTTTATGGATATTCTCCGGTGAGATTAATTTTTCTCACACGCCAAAACTATAATATTGAAAAATCTTGCTCATGCATCCTGGTCCACATTCGTTGATATCCAACTTCCTGCAATGTACCATTTCAGGTTTGACAGCACCGTGAGTTTCGCGAGCATAATACCATCTTCTGCCATAATTCACGTTAATCTTCCATCCCTCAATGGCGCAAAGTTTTTTAAGTAAAGATTCGCTCATTTCGATAGTGTGAATAGAATGTTTATTCTTTGTTATGTTGGCGAATAGTCCATTAGTGTTTAAGGGAGTGAAACATCGGATCCAAGTGAGATCAAGGTATTGTAGATTCGGCATGGCGATTAAAAGATCATTGATAAGATTTATGTTGGAAATTTGAGCCCTTGAAATTCCAAGATTTTGTAAAGAAGTGCAATTTTCTTTAATTGCAGATAAAATCATTGGAGTAATTTGAGAAGATCCAATGTCTAGTGTGCGAAAATTTTTAGCACTAGGTGAACGAAGTATAGTCATTAAATCGCATTCTTGAATTGCAGTGGCTATATCCCTTTCACCATAAAGATTGAGAGTTTTTAATTTAGAACATCTGAAGACAAAAGAAGCGATGGCGGCGGAGGAAATATTTTTACACTTTGCCAATAATAAATGGGATAATGTTGATGGAGCGTTAGTTCCTTCGACCAAAAAGGTTAAAGTTAAATCACCCACAGAACAACCACCCAAATCAAGGTGAGTAAGATTTGGAGCATGAGCTAGTAGAGGGATGATGATAGAAGATTCGGAAATCACGGGGCATTCATGAAGAGAAAGTCGTTGTAAGTGAGATAATAAAGGTTTATGAACCATATTAAAAGAAATCAATTCCTCATTATCGTCATCGAAATGATGATCTATTTTAACGCGACCTATTAGAGAAGTGAACTCATCCAAAGCATTACCGAATTGTTTACTAGAACATCCACAAAAATCAACAGTCATAATATTTTTACAATCTAGGAAAAGAACTTTTAAAACGTCGAGGGTAATTACAGATTCCAAAGTTTCAGAAACGGAGAAAGCTTTTAAGGAAGGAAAAGATCTTAGAATATTAATTAAAAGTTCAGGAGTGATAACATTTTGGATGGAAGAGGAACTCTTTCGTAGGCCACAGGTGGAAAACCCAGAAAGATCCAAATGACGAACCATTTTGGAGCAACGTTTGCTAATATCATTCGTGGAATTTGCAAAAAGAGTAAAAGTATAAGGAGAAGTGAAAGCGACAGTATGATATAATATTGGAGTAGCAAGAAGGTTAAAAGTATGGTTAACCAAAGCGCAAGAAGCAAGAGTATTTTTATCGTTTCGTAATAAAGCAAGAATGATACGAATAATTTCGGGAGGAATATAAGGGATATTAAAATTTTGTTTCACCGAAACAACCTGTGAACGAGTGAAAGGATGAACTAATAAATGAGGTAAAATTAAGGTTTGCATTTTTGTTTTTTTTGTTAAAAAAGAATTGTAAAAAAGAAATGTGAATTATATAAAAAGTAAATATTAGTCTTCAGAATTATTAGAAATATAAATATTTTTATTATTTTTATTATTAATAATTAAATTAAAAGTGGCCAAAGTGTTTTTGAAGGTTAGAGTAAATTGAAAGTAGGGGAGAAAAGAATTCAACTTCTTTATATATGTTTTTCATTTTAACGAAAAAATATAGCATGAATTCAAAGCCATAATATTACTAAACTAAGAAATACAGTTAAGTATTTGATGTATTGTTATGTAATATAAATAAAAATATTCGGTAAATATAAATATCATAATTGTGTATAATTGTGGGGGATATACAATAATATATGTTATGACGTAAATACATATATCTACGTATAATATAATTGTATATATTCATTATATAATAACAATATATATAATACATAATTATATATAATAATATATAATATTTATACGTATACGTAATATAACATGACTATAATATGAAAATTGTTCTTCCGTATAAAGTCATGTGCATTTAATTAGGTAAGTTACATCTGAGATCGCCGAATTAGATCACTATAATATATATATTAGTATATTAGTATATTAGTATATTAGTGAATATATGTACACGTATATATGACGGTTTCTACCATAATATAATATTAGTAAATATAAAATTGAAATACTTTTAGTAATCAATCATACGTATTATTATATGTATTTATAATTATAATCGTAATTCTTCTAGATCATAATAATATGCATCATTTTGAAATAAAATAAAAATTGTTTAGAAAGAAAATAAATAATAAATTGGTTTGGATAAATAATAAATAATAAAATGGTTTGGATAAATAATAAATAATAAAATGGTTTGGATAAATAATAAATAAATAATAAAATGGTTTGGATAAATAATAAATTGGGTTTGGTCTGGGGCTGTGCCATCGTTGAGTCGTTGAGAACCAGTTTTTCTTGTTCTGTGATTTTAACACGCCTTTTTCACAATGGAATATTCACAATGGAATACCCTTATCTTTTTTATCTGTTTTTTATTTACGTGTCTTTTATTTAACTTCTCGTTTTTTTTTTCTTTTTCTTTTCTTTTAATTAAAAATTCAAAATTTTATTATTAATTATTATTAATTATTATTATTATTATTTGTATATATATATATATGAATGTATATATTTTTTCATTTTTGTGAAAATTTTTCAATTTTGTGAAATTTTTCAATTTTGTGAAATTTTTTCAATTTTGTGAAAAATCACGATATTCAGTTATCCAAGGACAAAAAGAAACAATAAAGCCAATAATCGTTTTATGGATAATGTATTAAAACATCATATGATTGTCTACATGACAAAGTATTGTCTATAAATCATTTTATCATTTTATCATTTGTGAATGAATTATTATCTTATCAGATTGATTTTTTTATCCAATAAGGGGTTGTCCCAAAATCATGCACGATTAGATAAAATTGTTTTTGTCGTACATTTCATTCTCACATTAAAGATTATCTAACATAATTCCATTTAAACATTAGCTCATTAAATCAATTGCATCACTGAAACAAATATTTAAACCTAAAAAAAAATAACAATAAATAAAATATTATAAAATAAACCAAAATAAATAACTACAACAGTATTAGTATGAGTAACGGATGTGTCCGATTTAAGACATTTCCAAATTCCCCGAAACGATTCCATTTAAAAATGGATAAGAATGATTCATATTAAAAATGAATAAGAATGATTCATATTACAAATGAATAAGAATGATTCATATGAGCTTTGTCAAATAATATTAGCAGCATCTCATGACTGTGTAATTAATGTTCGAAAAACGAATCATACAAACGAAATCTTCGTTTTTCTCACGATCCTGACTATTTTTTTCTTTTATTTATTTGTGGATCATTGAGATTTGTCCAACTTCGATCGCCTTAAATCTTTGGTGGCAAAAAAAAAAAATGGCTTGGCGTGGGATCAATTTATTTGTGGAATTCTGGAAATTAGCGAATTAAAAAAGTTTGTTATTGATATTTATCATGCGATTAACTGGTGCAGCATGCCAGTACGCCAATGACGTTTACTTCATGTACCTTATATACCTTATGTATCTAATGTATGCAATTCCTTATTTGTATCAAATCGGAGTGTTTTTTATTAATTGATAATGCATCAAAATCAAGATCATCTGATAATTTTAATGATGATTTAGGAAATGAAGCACCGAAGTACATTATAACTTCAGCCTTTGTACGTGATTGAAAAATATTTTGCATTATTTTGATTATTTTGATTATGTTGTTTTTGTATTATGCAAACTACTTGTCATACTACTTGCCTTCTTTCCGTTTCCGATTCTGATAACTTTAAATACTTTTATTTTAGAATTTTTAATAATATGCATTTCATAATTTTTGTAACTCCCGTAAGAAGCCTGAAAAAATTTTTTTTTGGTACATATTATTTCAATGTATTGTTATGTATATTGTTATGTATATTGTTATGTATATGGTATATTCCAGTATATTACATGTTTGTGATATAGAATGCTGCGGAAACCAATCGCCATTGACGTATTTTTATGTGTAATAAACACTGTAAATAATGAACTATTGTAGATTGTTCAATGTAGTTATTGTCGATTGCCCAAATTATCCTTATTTTAATAATTTATTCAATATATTTGTATTACGAATTATATTCTCTGTTTCTTTATTTGACCATTTACTAAATTCAGAAATTATTTGTGCGGGGTTTGAATGTTATTTTAAATTTTTTTTTTACTACCTTTTCATTTACCTTTTCATTTACCTTTTCATTTACCTTTTTATTTACCTTTTTATTTACCTTTTTATTTACCTTTTTATGTCTTCTTGTGTGACAAGGGAAGCCTATAGGCTTTTCCCAATTATACTTTATTTCTTGAATAATATTTTTTAGGTCAAAGGAAATTAGTTCAAACATATGAAAAAAAAAACGTTTCATATCTACTTAATGAATGCGATAAATGAATGTGGTAAATGAATGTGGTAATTGAATTTGGTAATTGAATGTGGTTTTTTTTTTTTTCCACTATTAATCTACGTCCAATCTACGTTCATATGATATGATTGTCAATGACAATACACCCTAGATCTTGGCTATGATCTAAATACAATTATACACGTAACCTAAATCGGGATTTGCCTGATTAGGTTTGGAGAATCGGGATAGTCCCGAA
>CAJVPZ010004091.1:0-10311 GCA_910592135.1 Racocetra fulgida | reverse complement strand
CCGACAGCTACAAAGTAATTTTGTTTATTATAGTTAGAATCAGGCTAGAATTAGTGTAATCTATAAAAAAAAAACTTGCAAGTAAAATGTGTTGTCAGTGAAATAACAGTCGATGAAATGAACATATCGGTCAATTAATTGTTGGTAAACCAATCTTGTCTATAAATTAATTGTCAGTAAACTAAGCTGCCAGTGAAGTGATTGTCGGTAAAATGACTCAGATCCTTTGGGCTCTTTCAGAGGGGTTGTTGCTCAATTCCCCAAAAGCTATTTACCTGACAGGCCACTTACCTGACATTAAATAGGGTTAGGGTTAGCATTCAATTAGCTGCAAGTATATATTTTTAGCAATTTGTCACCCTTGTAGTGTTGGGTAAGTGACCTGCGAATAAAGTCATCTGATCGAGCAATAATCACTCAAGATTATAAATACTTGCTATTAAGTATAGCTATATTAGCTAGTGAGTATAAAGATTATTTATTAATCGGTAGAATCAATTCAAATTCATAAATGCATATCAAACCATATATTTTAGCCGATGAGTATAACAAAGATTATTTATTAATCAGTGGAATTAAAGTTAGCAAAACAAGTTCACAAGTCAAGATTATAAATACCTACTTACCACTAAGTAAAAAGATCATTTATTGATCAGTGGAATTAATTCGGACAAACAAGTCCATAAATTAAAATCATAAATACCCACTTACTACTACATATAATCATCATCTAGCTGGTAAATAAAAAGACTGGATAATTAAATCGGGTAGTGTGCATTTCGTCGACAATCACTTCACCAATAGCTTAGTTCACCGACAATTAATTCACATACAAGTTTATTTCACCGACAATTAACTTATCGACCAGTTCATTTCACAGATAGCTCATTTCACTGACTAAGTAATTCTGGTCATTGTTGTCAGTGTCAGGTTAGAATTAGAGTTAAAGTTAGTGTAATTTATAAAAAATACTTGGTGAAATGAACTGTCGGTGAAATGAACTTGTCAGTAAGTTAATTGTGGTGAAATAAACTTTTCTGTGAATTAATTGTCAGTGAACTAAGCTGTTGGTGAAATAATACGTATCTATTAAATCGTCAAGTCACAATTTAAGTTTATTCATATTAATTTGGTTGGTGAGTTTAAGGGTCAATTATTAATTGGCAGCAAAACAAGTTCACAATTCAAATACTTATTTATCATTACTTCTCTTATATTAGCTTAGCTGGTGCATATTATAATAAATTTCGCTTTATTCATAGCTTATTTGTGGAGAACTTTCATTGGTGATATACTAAAAAAAAAATTTAGTTTCCCACTCCACTGACCTGGCCAGGTTATGAAAACCAATTGTATAAGTTTGTATAGCTTAAGGGTGCATTTTTTTTATTAATTTTAATAATTTTTAGTAATTTTAATCATTTCATTAAAATTTATAGCAATTTATTATAGATCAACGTGATCATTACACAAAAAATTTATATATTCAATTTTTATATGGACTATACATATTTGATTTACATAGTACATTGGACACCCCAATGGTGTTTTATATGAGTGTTTTTATTTATATAAGTTCTGCTCATTGCTACGTTGCTCATTGCTTCTCATTGCTATGCGTTGCTTGCTGCTTATTGTTGCTCATTGCCACGCATTGTTTGCTGCTCATTGTTGTTCATTATTATTTAACTACTCATATGTATACTACCGTTTCATTTATTTTGCTAAGAATAATGCTTTTATTTATATCAAATTAATAATAATAATTTACAATGTTTATTTCTTTTGATGTTTTAATTGATCTGTCTTATTAATTTCACTTTGTTTTGAATAGGTAGTTAACTTTATTTATTTACTCTGCTTCAATAATTTAAATTAAATAATGATTTTGTATCTTTTATTAGTTATGCTTTTTATATATTTTTATTTTTTTTTATTTTATTATCTTTTGATATTTGTTTTGTTTGATCAATAAAATTGTTGTATTAAAGCAAAGATTATTACACCAGGTTAAGCAAAATACAGGCTGCAAGATTTTATTATTATTATTAATTAAATATGTGTTAGCATAAATATAAAATATATATTTGTTTTTTTTTGTTTTTTTTGTTAACTAGCCTCTTTGGGGCTAAGGTTTTTATTCAAGTCAGTTGGGTGGAAGGCTTACAACAGAACTTCCTATTATAATTAGAGAGTACAACTAGCTATACATGCAACTTTTGGTTGCCTATTTAAATAATCTGCATATTAGTATTACACTGTAGGAACTACACTATTTGCTATATCTATAACCTAACTAGGGATTATCTATTTAAACCCTCTATAACACAACCTACTTGTATCACCAGTACATCTCCATTACATTTGTTAGTCAAGAAGTTTTAGATGCTTTTCTATTCTCTTAGAACTAATTTATTCTCAAGGCATTGTTGTTAGAGCTTTCTGTATCTACAATTTGGCTAATCTAAACTTTAGTAACTTATACTGAGACCAAGGACAAGTATTTGCAAGCTGAAACCACTACTATTACCTACTTCTGATCTTGTAGAGTTCACTCAAACCCCAGCACTCACTATACAGATTATCTATTATTCTTCCAATTTTCCCATACTCCCAATCCAGATAGCCTGGAAGGGCAATCACTTCTTCTGGTTGTCTGGCAGCCTGGTTGGTATAGTGCTTTTGCTAAAAACCTCAGTTCCATCTATTGGATATATATTTACAAAAATATTATAGAATAAAAACTTCAATTGCAAAATATTAATTGAAAGAATCATTTACTAAAATTTGTTTTTTTGTAATACTACCAAGTTAGCACCCATAGTAAAACACTATAAAATAATGTTTAGATATAAGCTTCTCAGAATATATTAATAGTTTAATTCTGACAATTTTGTTAATTTTCAAGAAGTAGAAATACAAAAATTCAAGAAGCATAAATGATATCCCAAATCATCAATAATCACTTAAAAAAAATTTTTATAATTGACAATAAAGTTAACAACCAATTTGAAAAATTCAGAAAGTATATGCTTAAACATTTAAGTGTATACTATATACAAGTTTCTATAAGCCTGATCAAATAGTCACCTTAGTTTCTGATATGAATATAAATCCAGCTATTAGAAAATGAAAATTACAATTTATATTTAAAGAAACTAGAATAGTAGTTAATATAATAAACACTAAAACTTTTGTTGTTGAAACATTTGAAAAAAGAACTGTTTGCTATTCTATAAAAAAGTACCATATTAAAAAATAATGCAAAAGGTTTTTTTATAAAAAATGATGCCTTCAGATATTTTTTAACATTAGTATATATACTGTCACTTCACTAAATTTATTTTTATACCTTTTAATAGTGTTATCATCTCTACAAATATCTTCTTCAGATATGTAGTTTCTTTCTAAAACTTTTATGGCTATACTTTTTTGCAATTATTTTTGCTTTTGTATTATCTAAAATATTTTCTGCTGCTTTGTAACCACCAAAAAATTTTACCTGCATTATCTTTTCATCAATATTCTAAATTTTTGAATGTTTTTTTTTTGCTAAAAATAAGTTCATTATTAGAGTTCTTATATTAGGGTTGGGTGTTTATAATAAAGGAGGTTGGATTAGTACATTATGGTTTTGGGGTGTGTATTTATATACGCATGTAATTTTGAGACCACCTCATATTCGTCCTCACAATGTATAAATTTTTTAAATAAAATCACGTGATTTCCTAATGCTGGACAAATTGTGATTGTAAATAAAAATATATATAACTAGTGATTTGAATCGGTTGGGCTATAATTGGTTAATCGACCCGTATTGAATAAATTTCGGTTAACCGGTTGAGGAAATTCTTAATCGGTTGACCCGATACAACCAGTTGAGAATTGAGTAATCGGTTGGCGGAATCGATATAATA
Organism: Racocetra fulgida; assembly: GCA_910592135.1. Taxonomy (NCBI): domain Eukaryota; kingdom Fungi; phylum Glomeromycota; class Glomeromycetes; order Diversisporales; family Gigasporaceae; genus Racocetra; species Racocetra fulgida. The sequence continues at coordinate 6,394 of CAJVPZ010004091.1, read as the reverse complement.
TGAAAATGACGTAAGGAGAGAGTAAAGGGTCCGAAAAGTTCCGAAAAGAAAATGAATGAACATATCGATATCGATATAGACAAGACAAAAATGAGTAAAGCTCCGAGAATTTCTGATGGTAAATCTTAACCGGTTGGCAATCGGTTGAACGAAATAATTCGGTTCAGTTAACCGATTAAGGAAATTTTTCTTGGTTCAAATCACTATATATAACTATGATCAATTCATTAAAGGTAAATAGACATCACGGTCACGAACTTCGAGAGTGTATTGTTAAATAGAACCCTATGGAAAAATATTTTCGGAAAAACATGGAAAAACAGGGAAGCTGAACACGGAAACATACGTAAAAATATGTAAAAAATACGTAAAATGTACACTTTCCGTGTTTTTGAACAGGAAAAAAAACTGTATTTTGAAACACGGAAAATGCCATTCCGTGTTTTAGAAAACACGGAAAATACAGTGTCTTCCTGTCCAAAAACACAGAAAGTGTACATTTTACGTATTTTTTACATATTTTTACTTATGTTTCCGTGTTCAGCTTCCATGTTTTTCCGAAAATATTTTTTCATAGGGGGAAGTATGTACGTACAATAGTACAATTCTAGCCTAACATCCCATCATAGGACGCTTAAAAAAATAATATATATTTGGTATGCGCTTTAATTTAATTAATTAAAACTAAATAATGTCGGGATGGTGCTGAAATTTGGAACCTCAATTTGACAATATAAACCCTACTAAAATCCATCTATACTCTTTTATTATAAACACTAACCTTAAATTCTAATCTAATTATAAAAAAAAAGCTGAAAAAAAAACACCCAAAAAAATTTAAAATTTCTAAGAAAATTTTAGTATCATTCCGACAAATAATGTTAATTAAAAAATAATACAATTCAGTGAAATGTAACAATTAAATATAATTAACGGGTAATTGATCAAGCTCATGACCAGGTAATTAGAATAGAATTTGATCCAGCTAGTTTTAGCATATAAATGGCTAATCTATCTTAACATTCGCGATATTCATGATATTGGGTTTCAGAATTAATATTTGCATGAATAGTTATATAATGATCTGTCAGCAGGATTGTTAAAGATAAAAAAACTTTTTCTTGAAAATATATTTAAAAAAATTTCAGGGCAAATTTGTAGGAGAAACAGTTTAAGGGATAATCTTCTCGACATTTCAATATATTCAACAAAAGTAAATAAAAGTTTTTTTGATAAGACACAAACTATAGGTTACTGTAAATTAAAAATAGTACAGTAACATCTATTCTTAATAACACGAAATTTTAGTACTAGTAGGTATACTTTGATTCCAATGAAATAAATTATAAGGGTCATATTTTCGTTTAATTTCCACCAGTTTTTCGAAGTTCTCACCATAGTATCTACATTGCCAGTTATCTAACTGTCTATCAATAAAATTTTGATAACTTTCGTAATTTGAATATTTTCGTTGAAAATGTCGAGAAAAATTTTCTAAATCCTGTGAACACATTTCGGAAGGCACTTGTGCTCTAATTGCCATAAGGTACATAAAGCCCCTGTGGACGAATGCTGTTTCGTTTCTCCTTATCTCATCAATTTTCCCACCAATTAGTCCTATCTCAACGCCTAATTCACACTTGAAACTTTCTGCAAACTCCATTAGATATTTAACCCCTTCATCGGATAATCCAGCCGAATCAATGTAGAATGATTTTGTTTTTAAATAATTATCCTCTTGTGATGCTGCAGCATTATAATTAACCATTAATTTGTACAAATCATCTTCGACATAAGACACATTTTTAGGTTTAGACAATTTAATAAATTCTTGTATATGAGGTTGCAATTCATCTGCAGATCCTAAATAAATCCCAGTAATAACTGTTTGGAATTTAGAAATTAACATTGCGAAAGTTAAATTATGATGAAAATTATTCCCTATTTGATTTGTTACTGAAATAAGTAATGGAGTCTGATCCAAATCATATACAAAAGAAAGAAAAGTTACAATCTTCTGAACAGGATATACCCTGAGGGTTAAAGCCGTAACAATTCCATAGCCTGCATTTCCTGCTCCTCGAATAGCCCAGAGAAGTTCTGGATATTCTTTTGCATTGTTAACTACTGTCCCATTTGCTAAAACAATTTGTGCATCAAGAATATTATCTGATGAATATCCAAATTTTCGACCAAGAAATCCCACACCCTGTTAAAGTAACATTGAGATTTATAATTTTTGTAGTTTAAAAAAATGAAATAAAATACACAATAAATTTTTAAGCAATGCTTACACCACCCATTATAGATCCACCAACTCCAGCATAAAGACAAGCACCACTTGGATATGCAAAACCATTTTTGTGTACATTGTAATATAATGAGCCTATTGTATTTCCCGTTCCAATTATAGCGGTCTGTGAAGTTACATCGATGGTAATTTTGTTCAAGGTTACAAGATCAATAACTAAATAACAATTTTTATCTCCAATACTGTAACCTTCACTAGAATGACCGCCTGATCTTGCAACAATTGGAAAATTTAATTCTGCTCCGCATTTAATAGTATTTTGAATATCTAATATATTTACAGGATGAACAAATGCTACTGGAAAATGGATAATTGGTTTATTATATTCTGCGTTAAGATCAGCATTATAGGCAAAAAAGTCATCTCGAAAATTGATTGGTCCCTTAATGTATTGATCAAGACACTTTCGAAGGGAATCTTCTTTTGGACATTTTCTAGCCGGAAAAAGGTATGTAGAAGCATAAATAGTTTCAATTAATAAAATTATAATGTATAAATAGGTAACCATTTTCTTAAAAAATAATGTCACTGTTAAAAATTTTATTTTAATATGAAATTTGCAAAAAAATTTTGGAGTGTATTTTTCTAGCTTTTTTTTCGTTTAGATTAGGCTAAGGTTTAGGGTTTATTGATATTGGTAGGGTTTTATTTTAAAATAGAGGCATGTACCTAATTCCAGCTTCAGCCGCGACAAATATTTAATATGCAATAGTGTTGTTTCTTGATAATTGTGCCCAAAATTAGTTAAACAATTTTAAAAGCTTTGCAATGATTTTTTTTTAAACAAGATTTCTTTTTAGAACTCAAGTATAATATGGTCCCATTATTAATAAAAATTGATTACCGTACGTATAAGCACAAATAATGCCATTGGCGTTATTTTGCACTTATACGGTAATAATCATTTTATATGGAGTAGGTAAGGCTATGCTGCATTTGTTTCTTAAACAATAAGGCTTATTTTAAAACGAAACCAATGTTTAAATTAGCTAGCATTCACTAACCAGAAAATAATTTACTAGAAACTATCTCTTAAACCGTCAACTTAACTTCAAAATATACTACGATATATACTACAATCTAATATAATTGTGTAGCTTAATCACAGATCAATCATGAAATTTGCAGGCAAATTTGCAAAATTGTTTAAGGGATACTGTAAAAACCAAATACATGAACTTAACTATTGGTGCGTGAACTTAAGTATAGCAATATTGAATAAATTAATCGCATTCTAATAGAATATTTCAAATTAAAAATGCTTTTTTTCTATCTTGTTTGAATAAATGATGTAGGCCGTTCTCAAGCGCCTACCTCAACGAGTTAACCGAACGATTTGATTGGTCGAAAAATTGATCGTGGTCATCAGTTCGGTCAAAACAAACCTGAGCTGCTGATTGGTTAAAATCTATCATTGACAGTAATCAACACTTTCATTTTATTACAATATTATTATTTTTTTCGTAACATGGATCCTCACCAAGCCGTCATCGTTACCAAACAATTATTATCCTATTCTTCATGCTAAAAACTCTTATAACCAATAAAAGATGTTCAGAGTCAATGTTCAAAGAGTAAAAATTATATTTTTTTATATGTCGTATATATATTTTATTAGAATAACATTCATGCTTCACTATATTTCGATATCGCTTCGTTTAACGTCAAAGAATCCATATAAAGTTGCGTTGACGAATATGGTTGTTTCTGTAATGACTTGTAGCCAAATATGACCGCTAGTGCAATGATAAGTTATTTGTGAAATTGTTAAGAGGACGGATGCTGGAGTATAGATGGCGGTAGATTCAAAAATGGAAATTTTAACAATGAAATTAATAGTAATCATTGTTATAATTTCTTTTTTTTAATTCTACCGCCATCTATATGCTGGAGGCAAGTTTCAAATGCCAAAGGCTTGGGTGCTAAATTGTTAGGTAACTGGGTAATCACCTTTTTGTCTTGAAGTCATAATAGAGATTATACAGTCAAACCTCTCTATAATATTTGCAAATATGTCACCTGAATTTGCATGTGATGATCATGACAATAAAAATTTTTATGATAAAACAATAATATTGATTATTTTTACGCGGCGGACCCTTTGGCATTGTCACTGGTAAAAGTATGCCTATTCTTGGTTCTTAATAAACGAGTTTTGTTGAACAAAATACGAGAATTTCAAGCCGCATGATTAGGAGATAAAGCCTAGGGCTTTGTAAAAACAAACAATACATTCTATATTGTGCCAAATAAGCAACTAATCAGTCGCAATAATTACAAGTTTATTTATCTGATTGTAGATATTATTCATAAATATCACAAAATCCCGCCCATATGACCATTGATGACATGTGCTAAGTAATGACTAGTAAGTTTTTTGACTAATCATGACTAGTCTTCGCTAGTGATACAAATTGACAAAATTTTTCAATCGATTAGTTGATAGATTATTTTATCCAACTAATCAATTATTCAATTTTTTCCAACTAATCGATTATTCAATTTTTTCCAACTAATCAATTAATTGATTAGTTGATTAATCGATTAATCAATTGATTATTGCAGTTTGTAAAATTATGTGAAATTTGAAGAAGGATCAACTTTAAATGGCTCATACTTATTGCTATGCAATTTATCTCGATAAGGATCTAGAATACAATTAAAATCACCCATGATTATTGTTTGAGCTTTCTTAGATCAATTAATATATCTTTCTAAGATCTCTCTTTGGATCATCCTTCTTTTCTTCTTATTATTTGAAGGCAAATAAATTATTATTACAATTACTTCAAGCTGCTTGAATATAAAGCTATTCATTATTAGATATTCATTTTTTTTTCAATTTGCCTCAGGTGCTTTTCCTATTGATTGCTTATAAGTAGGCTCACTCCTGAGCCTTTTTTCTTATTTGGGTTTGCATTTAACTAGAAGCTTCTATAATTCTCAAACTTCAATGTTTCAAAAACATCTTTGCTAGAAATATTTGTTTCTGTTATCCCTAGAATATTTATATTATTATCTAATATTCATTCATTTAGTGCTTCTAGTTTTTGTCTGTTATTTTGCAATCTATTTATATTATGGTAAGCAATCCCAATTCTACTTTACTATCTTTATTTTTAAGGATTATTTTTGGTTTTTTAAAATTGTTTTTATTATTTTCTATCTGATTATATCTAGCTTTGCTCTTTTCTTTATTAGTCATTTGACAGCTTCTTGAGGTGTTTTGAATAAGGCTTAAACTTGCTATATTATTCAGTAGTGAAAAGGAGTTTACCTCTACTATCATTTTCTTTGAATTAACTAAGGTGTCTTTTAAGAGTAATTAGCAGGCATAGCTTGCTATTTGCTCAATTGATCAAGTATATTAAGAATTTTTTGTAGCATACTCTGATGTTGGTTGCTTCTGCTTGTTAAATCCAATTCTTTCTCTTTTTTCTTCTGTCTGTGGGTTAAGGCTTTTGATGAATTCTTCTTTCAGTTTCTTGTTAATCCAAAGTGATTCTTCTATTTGTTTTTCCTCTTCTTTTCTCTTTTCTCTTTCAACTAGGGTCTTTTTTTCTTGTCTTTGCCTTGTTTTACCTTTTCTTTGTGTAAAATATTTTTATTATAGAATTTTTCCTTAACCTTTCTTATTACAACTTCTGCCTAGATTAGTTTTTTCTTTTTTCTTTCCTTGCAGTCTATCCAAATAAGCTTCTTGTTGTAGTAATATATTTGTCTTTTCTGTGCTTTTAGATAATCTTCTTCACTATTAAAGTATACAAGTACAATGCTTCTTCTATTTCTATTGCTATTACTTGATATATATACTAATTTGGCTTTGCTTAATTTGAATTGTTTAAGTAAGAAGGACTCAAGAATATTATAATAAAGATCTTGTAGTTTTGCTACGTACTTTCTTTTATTAATAAGTTCAGCTTTATTGAAGTAACCTGTGATTATTCTGCACATACTTCCTTTTCAAAATAAACTATCCAACTTTCTTGTAATGCTTTAAACCTTTCTTGATTTCAGCATGTAACTTGTATAGGCTGCTTTAGACTTCTTAACTTCTTGTTGATCTTCTTTCTATTCTAGAAT
>CAJVPZ010004090.1:0-10313 GCA_910592135.1 Racocetra fulgida | reverse complement strand
ATTTTAGCAAGGTGTTAGATATATGCAAAATTTAGCAAGGAATTTTTTTTGTTAGAACGTCGAAGGTAGTTTCATAGCCGAATTCTTGAGATATCGGCATTTTTTTAAAAAAAATCGTGATTTGCACGTTACACCTGATCCTGCAAATCTATATTTCTAATATTTATTAGATAACTATGATTATAGCATCTATATATCTGATATATTCAATTAAGTTATTTTTTCCTATTGGGCTTATCATGTATTTGTGCTATCTAATACCAGTTTGCATTTTTTTATATATTATTAATATTTTTTACAAATACTAATAAAATTTACAAGTCTTTGAAAATTTAACAATTATTGTTAATAGAAATTAAACCCTAGACTTTTTACTTGAAAGAGTGACAACTAGACCACTTCACTAAGCTGCTATATATATTCTTTTAACATAATCTTTTAAACTAGCTTATTATAACTTTATATATATAAATTTTTTAATTAGTATATATTAATTAAAGTTTATTTAAAATCAATTAAGATTATAAATATTTGAATTAAAATTTATATATTAGGAGCTAACAGAAAAGACCTCATTATAACCCTCCTGGAGTTTGTCAATTGATTACTCCCAGGGTTCTAGAGTCAGTTATTTGACAATTACAAAAAGTAGGGTAATTTAATAATCTAAATATACAAATTTTATAAATTTTATATACTTCTTGCATATTTTATATACCCTTGCATATTTTATGCACCTTGCATGAACATGCATAAATATGCATGAATATGCACAAATATGCAAGGGTACATAAAATATACAAGAAGTATATAAAATTTATAAAATTTATATTATTAAATTACTTTACGCTTTATAATTGTCAAACGACTGATTCTAGAACCCTGAGCGTAGTCAATTGATAATATTCAGGGTTATAATGAGATCTTTTTTGTCAGCTCCCATTAGTTAAAGTTTATTTAGAAACAATTAAGAATATAAATATTTAACAATTTTGTATATTAAACTTAAAAAAAAATAATTTATAAAAAAAATCAAATATACAAAATACAAACTAAAAAATTAAATTAGAATAATATTTTGAGTATTATAAATTTAATATAACAATATTTAATTAATAAAATTCTTAATTTTTTATTTAAACTAAAATTAATTGTAATTAAATATTATAATTTACTACTATATTTAGTAAATATAATATAAAAATAAAATATAGCCAAACCACTCTATAATTATACTCTTGGCTTTAAGAATTTGGTGTTTATTGAAATTTGTTTTATATAGAGGCGAAATTTTTAAGTATTCTATAAGTTAATTTTTATTAAATTTGTATAATTATATACAAATATGACTATAGAAAAAGTAACTATAGAGGGAACTAACTGTATATAGTAATTTAATTTTTATAAATAAACTATTATTAAATTATATAATAGATTTTACTTTACTAAACTATTTTTATAACAATATTATAGCGTTTATTAATATAATCAGATATAGCAAACCTCCCTATAACCACACCCTTGGTTTTAAGAATTTGGTGCTTATAGAGAATTTGTGCTTATATAGAAACTAAATTTTATAAGTATTATATAAATTGATTTAAAAAAATTTATGCAAATGCGGCTATAGAGGTGTTTAGAGAGGTCTGACTGTATTTATATCTTTATATTTTATCTATCGATATGTATACTCTACTAATTGACTATATATATCTATATTTATATAGTTATTTTCTTTAAATTTAAATATAGTAATATTTAATATACACATAATTAATAATAATTATTACAAAATTTAAATATAACACTGAGCTAGGTTTATGATTTAACAGGTTGGGCTTGGGCCTAGCTATATCCAGTACAACATAGCCTATTTTGAACTTTGGAAACAAATAAAAATAATAGAATGTTAAATGCAATTTATTACTTTATAAATAAATTGCCTTTGACAAAATAATATATTAAAAAAAGATTTGGATTAACAATAAATTAATTCATTTTAATTCTCTTATCATTCTTTAATTTCTCCTTTAAAACTGTTTTTAGAACTTTACCAGTCACACTTTTTGGAATTTTATCTATAAGCAATATGCCACCTCTTAACTTTTTATGCGGTGCAACATTTTCATCTACAAAAAATTGAATTTCTCTTGCTAAAGATTGAGACTGCTCATACCCGTTTTTAATTGCGACATATGCTATAGGAATTTCGGTTGCTTCTTCTTCAGAAAAATATCCTAGTACTACTGCATCTGCAACAGCATCATGCGTAAGTAGAATATATTCCAGTTCGGAAGGTATCACCTGAAAACCCTGCAAATTTCGATTTTTGCGTCAGTCAAATTTAACGTCATATAGTGTGAAAATGATGATAATTATTATAATCGTACTTTGTAATTTATTAACTCTGTTTTTCGATCAACAACAAAGTAGTTCCCTTTATAAAAAAAAGGAAATTATAATAATGCAAACATATATATATATATTAATCAATAATAAAATATACCTTGTTCATCAACAGATACAATATCTCCTGAGCTAAAAAATCCGTCTTTATCGAAAACAGCATCTGTAGCTTCTTTATTATTGAGATAACCCTATTTAAAAGTGTAAAATTTTTAGTACAAGTAACATAATTATATTAGTATAATGGTTATTATACTACATACCTTCATAACATTTGGACCGTGAACCCACAATTCCCCAAGTTCGTTGTATCCTAATTCTAAATGTAAATTAAAATAATAAATTTTATTTGAATTTATGTCAAGAATAAAAAATATATATATAGTTACCACGACCATCTTCTGATAATATTTTAGCCTTCATATTTGGATAAAGAATCCCACAAGAACCTATTAAAATACTGTTATAGTAAACCATAAATATGTAATAGTAAATACATCATTTAATAATATAATACCTGGAACTGTATTTTTCATTGTATCAAGACGACACGTTACTGCAGACATTTCAGTAGAACCTTTATTATGACATAAGAATAAGCACCATAATGAAAGGTATGACAGTTCAGAAAAGAAGTTACATTAGTTCAAACGACCTAATGATAAAATTTCTTACCATAACCTTGAAGAACCGATATTTTAAACTTTTCATAAAATTTTCTTTCTAATTTATAATCTAACCGAGCTCCCCCGCATAAAATACTATCCACACTTGACAAATCAAATTTTTGAGTCAATGGATTATTGACAAGTTCAAGTATAGTTGACGGTGTAGCATAAATATGGGTAATTTTATATTTTTGAATTGATTCACAAAACGTTTCCAAATTGAAGCTTGAATGAACGATTGCAGTAGCACCCTATTTTATTAACGCATAACTCTTAATTGACAAAGTAATGACGAAACAGTATCAAATACAGAATTACATACATAAATTAAGGCCGAATGAAGAATACTATGAAGCGCATAAATGTGACAAAATTGCTATATTTTTAAAGAAAATTATTCTAAATAATTATCTAAAACCTGAAAACATTTTAAGAGGAACCCTTTTATATGACTTACTGTGACACCCATAATTACACTATGTGGTCCAAGTTTATCGTCTACACTAGTTAATTGTGCTAAAGAAGCAGTTACGTTTGTGTGAGTACGTTCGACGCCTTTTGGCTTTCCGGTAGATCCAGAACTGTAAACTATATAAGCAGTCGTTGATTTTGCTTCTTCAGGAGTATAATTAACCGGCTCAATTTCACGATCACAAGTTAAAATAGAGCGATAAGGTTTATATCTCTTTATTTCTTTATCACCAAACAACAATACCCTGAAGGTGGGAATTTTTGCATTGATTGAAGCTTCAATAGCGGCTTCAAAAAATTCCGGATGCACGATTAGAATCGATGCACCTGAATCGGTTAAATGATAAGATAATTCCTCTATTGTTTTATATTTCGGATTAGCCATCGTTACTTTGCCTCCTATAGACGCATAAACATAGTTTAGATTTGAAAAACATTAAAATTATTAATTTATATGAAATTATATGGTACCAGCTGCAATCGTTCCAAAGAGTATAATAGGATAATCAACCTTGGAAAAAAATAATTATACGTATCATCAAATGAATGAATTAACAACTTAACTAATGAAAAAGTTTAAAGAGTACCTGATTAGACGAAAATATCGCCAAAACATCCCCACGTTGAAGTCCTAACTTATCCTGTAAACCTGCAGCAAACTTTTTCGATTCATGTTTAAATTCGCCAAAAGTGTAACTTTTACCAGTAATACAGTCCACGTAAATAATCTTATCATCTGAAATTTTGTATGGATTACTAGTCACATATTGATAAATTCCGACTTGAGGAATTTTTATATCTGGATATTTAGATTTAAAGATCATTTTTATGTTATTTGGAATAAGTTAAGTTCATACTATATATATATATATATATTTATTTATGGGGGATTTACAAATAAGGGCCAAAATTGAAAATAAGGGCCAAATTGAAAATAGTTACAGAGGCCTGATGTGAATTATTGGCCTTAATTTGTAAACTCCCCTATATTTATATATGGTACAAGCGAAGATGGGGCCCCTATTGCGTTACTTGTGTCAATGTTGGCCAAATTCATTAATTTAATATCTATTAGATCATATACTAATAATTATGTATAACAATTTGGATTATGTGTATCAAAAACTCAAAAAGAATCACGATACACGACTATAGAGTACTTGTTTAGACGCTGCCGGCAAATCATTTAGGCAGGAATGATTTTTTATTGAAAAGTTAGCAGAATACATGAATAGTAAAGTGAGCAATTGGCCATATTGACCGGAATGGCAATGACCACCCGCGAAAGTAGCACTTGGGGTCGCCGTGGGAGCAGCCGGTGGTTTCCCGCTTGCCGCATCAAGCTGGCTGAGCGAAGAAATAATGGGATCACGTGTTCCCTGTCTAGGAGTTGGTAGGGTGGGTCGCGAAAATTTTGGTTCGAGCATTAATTGTTCAGATTCTGCCGTTCTTGATTCTTCCTGTTTCCATTTGGTTTGCGCCAATGCTTGTGTCATTCACATGTGTTGTCCAAATCTTCATATGAACTTCCCACGCTTTTGATTCTTCACATGCGCGGGCATTCCGACACCAGCGTCGTGTGGCTGTTCTCTTTCGATCACGTGATCTACCATCACTCCGCACGAATATGTATGATGATTACGTTATTAATAAAGTACTGACGTATGTTTATCGGAATAATCCAGTCTGATGTTTAATTGAATTTTAGTTGTGATTTTATATTGTTAACATTAAAAATCGGGAATACATAATATTATATATAGAAAGTACGGATCCTATGCAATACTGACATATCGACATGCGCTTTTATGTTTCTCGTATGAAAATGCCCTATGTATGCTAGCGAAAGGGTTTCTTATGAAATTTTGGTACGCATAATTACACAATTCATATTTCCTACAATGCTATATTGCAGCGGTTAGATGACTTTAATGTAGTACAGTTAAACCTCTAGAATATATTTAGAAAATAATGATAAAAACTGCATATTAATTTAAAGAGATTGAAATTAAAGAGTTTATAATAATGATGGAAGACGAAAATATTCGTTATTGTTAAATGACGAAATATACGCCATTAATCGTCATTGATTAATGATGAAACCATTTCGTCAGGTAACTTCATGATGATGAAAGCCAAGTTCATTTTAAGTAGTAATATGGTTACCTTTTTGATTCAGTTAGTAATTTTTCAATATAGATATCAAAGAACGCAATTTATGCAGTATGTAGATTAATATGGGAATGAAACTGGCGTTAACGAGCTTCCTAATTTGGGCAAGAATCGTTTTAGATTTAGCAAAGGTTATTTAATAGGATTGGGTAATTATTATTAATTTTATTTTTTGAAATGGTGCAAAATTAAATGAGCACGTGAATAAGATATAATTGCAGATCGATTTAGTGGTGAAAACAGACATTAGTAGCAATAAGGTAGAATAGAGAAAAAGTGTTGTTAGCAGGACTTCAGGCACTATAGTAATATGCCATTATTTACTGAGCGAGCGAAGATTGTTTAAGGTGTCATTGTTTGATCTGTCAAAAATTAGAGTTTATTACGGTATAATAAATGATACAAAAGTAGCAAATAGATGAATAAAGAAATCTACATAATTTTGCAAACCGCAATAAAATATAAAACAATCATATAATGCTACACTATGATAGTAAATCATTTGGTATCTAAAACCCCATTATTGTCTGGACTTAAGTTCCTCCGCACTGCTCCGGAAATTAAAAAAATCAAACGAAGTAGTAGAAATATGTTTATTATTAATATTTTATTAAAGTTCTTACTCTTTAATGAAATAGAGTACAAAAACAAAAGACCATGTTGAAAATAACTAATACAGTAACTTTCGATCACATTTAAAACTTAGCTTTACGCATTTTTTATTTTTTAATATAGCTCTTCTCAACCTCATTCTAAGCTCAGTTTTACATTTATTATGTTTTGCCTCACTTCGCTCGGCATAGATTTAAATTTGAATAGCTTGTCCTAAATATTTCGATTAATAAGTGTTCTTTATACTACATGCGAATAAAATAAAATTTTAATGTTTAAATACTTAGTTTAATGAATGTTCTTTATTATATGCTCTCAATCTATTATAAAATTAAATAGTAAATATTCATGAGTTTAGACAGTTTATTTTAAATATGTTTATTAATAGATATTATTTGTACCCATAGACTAAAATAAAATTAAGATGAGCGAAGATTTTTTAATTTACTCAATAAATAAAACAATTTTCTAATTTTAGAAATTAGAAGTTTTGATCATCGATAAAAAATTTTAATCAGCGATGTTTCAGGAATGATATCACCAATTGCAATGCTTGAAGATCCTTATAATTCGAGTTTGAAGATCAAAATTGCACAAGTAGTTTCCGATATATACTCATTTAATTTCTGAAAAACTTTAGATAGCTTTGAATTTGTTGTGAATATATATCGATATATTTTCTGATTTTTAAATTCAATTGATTTATTAATATGTTTGCATGTCAAAGTTCTTTTTATTCACCCTCAAGTTATAGCATTATTATATTTTGTCTGATTACTTATCTTATGTCAGTTCATATCTTTCATATATAAACGAAATATGTTAATTTAGAAAGCGAAAATTGTTTTTCTATGAAAAATTCCTTTATTACTATGTACACAAAAATATGTTATTACATAATCCATTGGAAGATTATCAGGTATTATTATAAACTGTCTATATTTTCTAAAACTGGACAACAATTTCCGACTTTATTCTGGACCTTAAGGATGGTGCTGGTGTAAGTTAAGGCTTAAAAAAACAAGCCTCCGTTCGTACGTACGTCGTACGATAGTCGTACGATTCTGGTCACCCAAACCATCCTGATCTGTAGGTATGTACTCCTTATTATATAATTGCATTTCCGAGCCCGGCTTGCCAATATTCTAATTACAAAATTTTAAACCTAAACATAAATAAATGTAAGACAGTGGAAATAATCTTACGATGAAATTTCCTTTTTATACTTCCATGTGAATCATACATGCGTTAATGATTTGCAAATACAACATTTTGTGCATATGTGGAACTTTCCTGGAAATTTACACATTTATTAGGAAGTTGAATCATGAAAATACAAAATACATTAAATACGTATACTGTATATTTATAAAGCCTTTTTTTGCATTTTGATAAGACATTTCTTTCGAAATTTTATTATGATATCATCAATACTAGTTATATTCTGTAACAAGCATTAAATCGAAATTAAACATGGATGTAAAATAACTGTAGACCTTTATAGAATCTTTTACGTTTCTGGTAATTTTGAAAATTTATGTGAAAATGTTTGAACTTATTATGGTTATATCTTTAATTTCTGGATATAACGTCAAGCAATACAAATTAATTGTGAGGTATTGGTCATTTCTTGTATGACCAATATACGTATTATCATTTAGCATGTTACACAATGATATCCATTAAAAATTTTACTTTCACGTGATAATATTTGACAAGCACCAAAAAGTCTTTAAGCTCGTTTGATTTTAACTAATGTTTACGATGAGTATAGGGTAAAGACTTTCAAGGAAGTTTTTTGTAAAGCACAAGAGCTCATGTAACTTTTTAAAATTTTTGAGAAATAGAGAACGTCTTTGTGATCTTGTGATACGTTGAGACTCGGCTATTTGGATAATCCTCACGTGACAAGCTTGAATTTAAGTTTTCTTCTCAACCAAAAGACTTTGTTTAACTCTTCATGAATAAATAATTTATGATTAACCATGACTCATTTCGGCATTTTCGATCACATCTCCGTATTTAAGATCACAACCTTTGAATAAAAAATATTAGTATGGATGTAGAATCGATCTTTATTATAATTAATCATACACAAGTTGGTAGATCCGTCTTACATCACAACGAGTATACTTGATGATCAACTAAAATATTTATCAAACAAAAATGCATAATATAGCGAATTTTGTGACATGTTTTTTCTTTAAATAATATTACTAAATTTTTAAAATGTCTCCTGGAATTTGGAATGAAAACCATGTAGATATTAGATATTAGATATAGCGTAATATAGTATGAACCTCGTTAACTATATGTTACTATACAGCGCGGACCAGTACCCGGTGTGATACAAGATTTTTAGCGAAAATTTAAAAATCACATGATTTTCGCATCACGACATGCATAAATAGTACGATCTACATTATTTGTTACACGGTATTATCAGAAGTTATAATATATATTTTTGCATAAATATTATTAAATATTTACAGCACATACAATTTAAATTACGACAATCCTCTTATAATTTTATCTCTACTGTCACTAACTAATGATTGCCAGTTCTAGTACAGATTCCTGTGTACCAGCACCAAATAATATACATGTATTGATGTTACCAATTTCTCAGTTGTCATCAAATTAGTTGAGAATATGGTCAATTATATCGGTAATCACCGTTATGAAAAAAAATCAATCATTATATAATCCAAGTTATATATTTACTATTTATGAATTTCAAGCAGGATTTTATCACAAGCTTGTTAAAAGCTTGATATGCTAATAATAAACCAAATATTTATTATAAATTTCTTTAAATCACAGACATCGGTAATCTCCGTAAATAATTTACTATAAAGATAAAAACCCCTCCTACTGAGAACTCATTATAAATATTCTTAGCTAATATATTTCATACTTTAACTGCACATACTGCATACCGTATCCCATTTAATTAGTATTTAAATGGTATTGGGGTACTATTCAATTGTAAATTCTAACATTTTTGAAAAGTATCCCGGTATTAATCAAGTAGTAATTTATTACGTTCATGATCCAAATCAATGATCTGGTTATACTTAGTGATGTGCCATTTATATGATACCCAGGTTGGCTGGCAAAAGTGATCGGCAAAAATTTTAGCGAACAGTACGTACAGCACGTATCGTACAATACGTATAGTACTGTACACTGCACATCACAAGTTATACTATCAACTCATATAATCGATCTCTCTTCAGAGTATCACGTATAGTATTTTACAGCGCCACCGGAGTAGTAATTAATTTATCTTGGCATTTTTGAAAAAGACCGGGGCACAATATGTTGTGCTGTATGAGTACAGTACGTACGTACATACATATCTGATTGATGTCTTTGCTACATGAAAAAAGCCTGTCAAAAAGTTAAAAACTTATACAAATTACTACATTGGTAAAACAGGTGTTGAACGTATGTGTGTACCTACATACGTAAGTACATAAACACGTTACGTATGTGCATACGTGTATACTTGAATACGTAAACATACTAATACTGCGTATATACATACGTACGTACGTAAGTACGTAATCATACTAATACGTAAGTATGTACATGTTACGTACGTGAGTACGTAACGTATTTAACATATAGAAGAAATTGATTATCGAAAAATCTCGAATAATCAGGTCTTTTTACCAGTTTGATGTTCCCACACATCATTAAACATAATAATATACATTGACACGAAGCCTATATTTTGTGCACATATTTGCGTGCGTAATACAAACCCTAAAAAGGAAATGGCCAATCGGAGAGCACAAATTATGACTCTTCCGGATCAGCCCGAAATGAATTCCGAACACGTGCGAAAGAAGAAAATACTCGAAACTAGTGTTTAAATCGACCCTAGTGCACTAATTAAAAATGTTAACGAAAGTTACATATAATAGACAACAACCTATTGTCGTAACTTCTTATGTTAACAACCTAATCTAAACTTCG
>CAJVPZ010004089.1:0-10313 GCA_910592135.1 Racocetra fulgida | reverse complement strand
GAGAATAAACCAAGGCCCGATTCTGTGGTCATTGCACTGTGCATAGCTGTTGAGCCACTTACTATTGGGGGGAGTGGGTGGAATGAATGAGCCAGCCTTTTCTAAGGCGAGCGATAGCGAAGCAAAAGATGGCTATGATCTCTTAAACTGCCATCCTAATAATGCCTTCTTCCTCCCTTACAATTCATATGCACACGCTTTTCTTCAAACCCCTGGGCCTGATAATCATTTCTTTTACTGATATTTACAATTCGTTTAAAGTCAGATGGTATATGCAGTGTAATATGTGACGATACATTTAGTGATTGACCAATCAGAATTAAAGCCTGATTATGCATATCATTTCTATTTGTCATGTGATTTGAAAATGACGAATCCTATTAGTCAATTATAAAAAAAAAAATTTTTGAATCTCGTTTCACTGACCTGGCCGGGATATGAAAATCAATTATATTAATTTGTATTGCCTAATTTAATTCTTTAATAAAAATATCTTGTATTGATACCCAATCAGTGAATTTTATATTAAAACATTTAATGTATCACTATTTAAAAAATATCATTCTTGATTTCATTTTTATTAAATTTTATTTAATGTATTAAAAATGGCACTCTATTTATATTATGTAAATACTATGTAATGTCTGAACTGGTTTTGGACCAGTTCTGAGCTAGTCCTGATCCAGACCTAGTCTGAATCTGTTTCTTGTATACTATTTAATATCCCTATAGAAATGCTGTATAAATCATATTATATAACATTTTCTATATATCAAATTTTGTATTTACAAACTGTTATCTAGTATTTGAATTTTATTATTTTTATGCACATAAGTTACACACATTATCTGAATATATTTTAAATCTATATCAGATTTATAATATATTCGGACAATGTGCATAACTCATGTATATAAAAATGATAAAATTTCAAACCGATCAATAGTTAGTATATAAAATCTAATAAATATAAATGCTGAATAATCCAGTTATTTAAGCACGAAGTACTCATAACTACAGTACAATAGTATTCTAATTCTAGTAAAGTGCTATCATGCTTTACTAATATTAGAATACTATTGTACTTTATTATTATTTGCTATATGATTTGACTAGTTGAATTTTAATCACCTTTGATGTTAAATCAACCAATCAAATAGCATATAGCAAATAACTTAATTATTAGATACTTCATGCCTAATAACTATTAATTAACACTCTAAAAAAGCTTGTTCATGATTATGAAACACAACTTTGAATTTTTAACCCTGTTTGATTATTGATGTAATGCCATTTATAATAAAAAAATGATTAAAGAAGGTTAACTCTTGTATTACAAAATTGATCACATTTTATATAGACTATTGTTTTATACTCTTGCTCTTCAACTTATAGAGCTTAGGTAAAGTTTAAGTAGAGCTCAGATAGAGCTTAGATAGAGCTCAGTGAAGAGAAAAAATAGTTAACTGAACTTGGTAAATTTTATATATTTGGTGCTGATTTGTTAACAAAAATTATTAGTTTAATATAGATTTTGAGACAAGATTTTGTTATTTTTTGATTTTTTAATTTTTTACTTTCAGATTGTTTACTGTCTAAATAAATTAATAATTGCTAAAATTAAAGAACTACATATTTTAAATTTTGCTAAACTAATCATTTACTGCTGAATTTAATCTGTTAATGAGATGAGGTGTGGCAACTTAGTGAAGTGGTCAAGTTGTTGCCTCCCAAGTAGCACATCCAGAGTTCAATTCCTACCGACAACAAAAATCAAATTCTTTTGTATATTGATGACTATTCGGGTGTTGAGATATAAATCCTTTAATGACGATCAGACCAAATAGGTGCAAAGGGTAATGATCACCTAACAGACGGCTTATCTCGCAAGCCCTAATCAGGTGTGATAATACAGACTTAGAAGATCTTAGGGCATTTGTATAATAGAGAAGTTACATGAAGGGATACAAACTAATAAAAGGTGATATAAACCTACGATAAGTTCCTGGCACCTGTGTAAATTCATTAGACTTTGTCTCAAATAGGAATCCATTTGACAAGTTCCGAGTAGAGAGGTAGCACTACTTTCAACAGCTCTGGAAAGTTTGAGAAGAAAACCAATAAGCTGTGGATCTGGAGAAGGACTGGGTGTTTGGCAAACACTATATCAACCAGGGCGCCAGAATTGACCAGAGAAAAATGACACAGGTCAGTATCTGGGTTAAGCTAGTAGAAAAGTGGGTAACATAACTTGTGGACCAAACTAAGTTATCTGAATTGGAAGTTTGATGAAACAGTAGAAGGGTTCCTGATTGGATGAGTAAGGGCTGGGATAGAGTAAACTTTGCAAGGGCAAGAAGTAGGTAACAGTAGTGAAGAAATACCACAAGTACTTGGTTTTGGCCTAAGTATAAATTACCAAAAATCTAGATGATACATATTTGTAGGACATAGACTGCTCTAGTAGATTTACTACGAGAATAAATTAGTCTTAAGGAGCCTTAGCGGTAGTTCCTTTTTGGAGAGAATATCTAATGACATTAAGTTGATCAGAGGGTTTAATTAGATAACTCAAGTAATAGTGGGTTATAGGTACAGCATCTAGTATAGTACGTAGTAATAGGAAACTACTTAATTAGGCACTCAAAAGGCGCAAATATAACTAGAATATACTCTCATTAATATAACAAAGTCAGGGGTGGTCTTGTAGCTGCTCTGACATTCGCAACCAAAGTTAATAAAATGTGCCAGACCCCCAAGTGGTTACTTTAACATTAAAAAAAAAAAAAAAAAAAAAAAAAAAAAACTGTTAATGAAATTGATTTTCTAGTATTTTAATACTGAATTTTGACTTTGTATTTATTATTATTATTATATTTATTATATTTATTAATTTGCATATTTCAAAACATTTAAAATTACATGCTTTTTATATGATGTGTAAAGTAAAAATTCTTAATTCAATTTATAGCATTACTTTTGTACAAATAAATAATTTTTGTTTTATTTTAATGAAGATTTAACAATATAAAGACATTTTAACTTATAAATAAATTGTATGTTTTAGAAATTTTATGGTTGATTATATATATTTTTTACTGTGCTTAAAAATTTCTGCACTTAGCAATCTATTCAATTATATATGATCTATTTTTCCAAACTGATACTTAATGTATTTACACTCCCCTAAATGTATGCTTTAGGGACCAGAGATAAATTTGCATTTATAGAATTATCATTTTTTAAAAACCAAATATAAGTTTGCACTTAGAGAAAATTGGAACTTTATAAAATTATTTTTATTAGTTAGAAATCATATGTATACAATTATAGAAATTATATATTGATATATATTTAAATTTTAAAATTTTATATATACAGTAAAATCTAAGTGCATACTTCTCATGACTATAAGTAATAAAAGATAAGCAAAACATGCTCTTATAAGTTGGAGCCAGGCTATACCATGCATTAAGAGAGAATTTACATTGAGTATATACTTATAGAATATATGCTTAGAAATGTCTTACTATAAGAATAACCAATTTATTATTCTTTATAGAGATACGTAATTATTTCTACTATATTTACTTATCGCCAAAGAATTAAATTAAAATTCATTTAGAATAATATAATGTTATAATTAAATCTAACTAAATAAATAAAAAAAATACTTATCTATATAATTATATTTATTATATTCATCTCAACTTCATTGTGAATTCTTATTTCAATAAGAACTTTAATTAAATACAGTATATACTTTGTTATAAGATTAAATTTCATCAAAGGTTTCACTCTATCGTAATATTGATATTCATATCTATATCATACCCTAAATTTACTATTGTTCTAATGCAAGACTCACAGGATTTGTGCAATAGTTTATCTTGTTATATAATATAAACATATTTATATTAATTCTGTGATATTATAGTCAGGGAATATACTAAATTTAGATAGTGTCGATTAAATAATTCTAGAAATATCCAATCCGTCATAATGACTTTATAAAATTTAAATATTCATTCTTACTAAAAGTTCATTATAAGAACATTTTGTTATAAAATACAGTACTATAATTTAAGAGAAATAGCTTCTTTTAATGTGAGTTACCCAAGGTTTATTGTATAATATAATGAATATGGATTTATAAATAAATTATCTTATCTAGGACTTTGCATTCTGAAATTGCAAATACTAAAGTATGTATATACCATATAGTGTTGCCTACTTGACCCCTGGTTTTATTCAAAAAAACTTCTGAACTAGCTTTAATGCAAAATTAGTACCCAAAAATACTATGAAGAGAAAGATATAAAAAAGAAAAAGCTATAAGTGACTTTTGTTTTAGTGAAGTGATTGGGCTATAAAGTTGTCTTCACTATATCAAGAGCCTATTAGTAAATTTTAGATAAATTTACTATATTGAAAGGATTTTTATAAAACTCTTCTTCACTATACTTATATCAAAGAGTTCACTATAACGAGAGTCACTTGTATATAGCTTATAATGAGTATATAGAAGATACATAACCAAAAGTATAGCCCAATTCATTAGCGAAATCTTGTATATAACATTTGTAATAGTTTCAAGTTGAAAAATATACTTTAATATTATAAATATATCTTAAAAATATCAAGAATTTTTAAGATTTAATGATTCTACTTAAGAAATTATAATTTTTTATTTAATAAAATTATTTATCTTAAATAGTTAAATGCATTAATTATATCTATTCTGAATTTATAATTAATTTTCAAGCCAAACTATAAAAAAGATAAAAATTGGCTTTAAAGTTATTTCTAAAAACATTTCACACTGTTAAAATTGTACAAAGCTCAAAGATTTAGTTAAAAAAAGATATTTAAAAAAAATAAAAATACAGTAAAAAAAACAATAAATATATAAAAGAAAAAAAAATTTGAATTTTAGACAAAATTTTATATCTAACTCAATTCTACCCTACTGCTGTGCTTTTAAACTTTCAGTATAATTGCAAACATCAAATTCATTATCAGAATTAAACAAAGACCTTATCTTCTTTAATATAACTAATAATTTGCTACGCTTCTAGATTTTATTCTACAATATTCTTTTTGAATACTTTTATCTGCTAGTTCGAGACATGCTTCAATTTTATATTATATTGTCTTTGATATAAATCCCTTAGCCAAGCTAAAACATTATAGTATTCATCTAATTGCATCCTTATTTCTGCTATGATTTGATCTTTCTCTTCTATTTGCTGTTATAATTCTGAAACTATTATATAGGATCTTTGCTAAGAAAATGATTCTTTGAAACTATGTTGATTTTGTGAATAAAAATTAAATTTGCCAACCATCTGGTTATCTAATTCCAATAAATATTTTTTTATTTTGTGGAGCTAAATGAGCTCTACAGAATAAAAAAGATCATTTGAATTGGATAACCAGATGGATAGCAAATTTAATTTATATATATAAAATT
Organism: Racocetra fulgida; assembly: GCA_910592135.1. NCBI lineage: Eukaryota > Fungi > Glomeromycota > Glomeromycetes > Diversisporales > Gigasporaceae > Racocetra > Racocetra fulgida. Next base: position 4,840 of record CAJVPZ010004089.1, on the reverse strand, counting down.
AACAGTATTATTTTTCTAACAAAGATCTTATAAATTCATTATTTTGTTATTTCTCAAGCTTCTAATACAATTCAATAATTATAGAGTCATCAGTAAAATTAGGTTTATTAAAACCTGTGACCTTTTGTTCTTGGAAGGAGAATTATCTAAAAAACATTAATAAAAATAGTTAGAAGCTATAGTTTGATTATAATACTTTCACAAATTGAATGAGAGTTTAAGAGTAGAGTGAAGAATCTACATTTCTAATAGTAATTATGTTACTAAATTTTTTTACAATAACATTCAATTGAAATCAGATAATGATCATATATTATTTATATTGTGTAATTTAGGCAAATTTTATGCAACTTAGGCAAATCAAAATAGTAAAAACATATAAAAATTGATTTTTATTATATTTGTCAAGTAATTATTATTAAAAATAAAAATCATTTATCTTACCTTTAAATAAAGTTTCAATTCAAGTATGAGTTCTTCATATAATTTAAGCTATTTAGTCACTTCTAAAGTATTTGTATGTCTCCAAGTTTGTAATTCTTTTATTTTATATAGTCTCAAGTTAAGATCACTATATTTATTAACCAAATAACTAAAAAGACAGAAAAGTTCTTGAGCTCTTGGCTTTACTTGAGTTGCCAAAGATTGTGATATCGTTATTCTTGAGTTGTATTTTAGTAAAAAAAAAAAAAAAACAAAAAAAAAAAAATCTTAGATATAAATTTTAAAAAATTTATATATAACTTCTTATCCCTTAAATTGTAATACAGGCAAATTTGCCAGCGTTTATTTTTTTAAACTTTATTTTTTTAATAAAATTTCAAATATTAATTTTAATAATATACTTTTTAATTAAAAAAGACTTTTAAAGATCTACTTTATTAACTTTATTAAAAAAAGTTTTTAAAATTATTAAAAAACTTTTGATTAATTAAAGTTTAAAATTTGTATAATATTAGAATTTAGTATTAAAAAATTTTTTAGATTTTCTAAAATTTTATATGTTCTTGAAGCTAGAAAAATTTTTGCTCTTAAGATAAGTATTAATTTTTACAAGTAAATTACAAAATTTATAATAATTAAAATTATAATCTTTAATTCAAACTATAAAGTTGTATTAGAAATTATAAGTCTAAAATTAATATTTAAAAAGTTTGTCATAGATAAACTAAAAAATTTTTTTTTATAAATTATTTTTAAAATTGTATATTTTAGGTTCATAAGTAATCTAAAATTTTTTCTTATACTGTAATCTAAAAATAAATAATGCAAAAAAGTAATTCTTATTTTAAAATATAATTATACAAAGTTTTATTTAATTATTTTAGTTTTTTATAAAAGTAAATTAGAGTCAAAAAAATGCAAAAACGCAGGCAAATTTGCCTGTATTCTATTACAATCTAAGAGATAGAACTTTGGGCAGCATCTACTTTTTAGAAAATGCTGCTTATTAAAATGTTTTAACTAATTATATGACTATAAGTTTTCAACTTTCTTTGTATATATTGTTTAGGTATTATTAGTTATTACGAAAGCCTTTAAAATTTAACTTTTAAGGAGATTGTTAAGAGCCAATCATAGCTCAAGAATTTTATAAAGATCATTTTAGAACCATTCTAGAATCGATTTTCAAATTTGGGAGGTGGCTAAAGCGAAGTAAGTTTTTAATAATTGACAGATGATTAACCAATCAATTGGGACACATCAAACTAAAACACAGCTTATGCCTTTTTTTAAATTTTGAGAAAATCACATTTAAAATTTCATATAACAATAACAATAACGATCTATTATTAGTATAACTTGTTGGATCAATATCAATTAACCGATCACACAGATGTATTTTTATAACTCGCAACAAGGATCAACAATCAGATTTCTAAATTCTAATTTTAGATCACAGCTAACTATATATGAGATTTAAAAAAGAAGACATTGACAAAAATTTTATTATATAAATCAACATTTTAAATATTAAATTATTTAGAAGAGTTTTTACTTTATATGACCATATGGTTAACTTATTTTTACAAAAAATGCTATAAGCTATATTTTAGTTTAATGCATTCCAAATTGTGAAATTTTGGCTATCCCAGATCAGCTCGATGAAACAAAACAAGCAAAAAATATGAAAATACAAAAAACAATAGTCATAACCTACTTTGGTACGTTAATAAAAAATATCAGAAAGGCAATTTTACCTATAACTTCTCTTAAATATAACATCAAAATAGCCTTAACCCTAACCTTAATATTAAATAAATGCTAAATTAAATAAAATTTTAAAACTCGCTCTGCTTTAGTCAACCCCAAATTTGATATATTTCCTGACTGTATTAACATTAAATACAAAATCATTGTTCTTGCTTTGGTTTTAATTATACAATATGCTAATCAATCGCACACGATCCCTAAATATTCACATATGTTTTCAAATAAGTATACGAAATAAAATAAAGATTAGAAAAGCTTTATTATTTTATATACACTTTTTATGCGATCTTCACCAGAGTAGTGCTTCTTTTTTTTATTATTATGATTTTCTTTATTATATATACTTCTTCCGAAGTAGTGTTTTTTTATATCAACTTCGTCCAAAAACATATACTTCATAATACACATTTCACCCGAAAGTGTGTTTTTTCATTATATATACTTCAGAATAGTGTTTTATACACTTAATACCTGAAGTAATATATTTTCTTTATTATTTTTTCATTATGCACACTTCTTCTAAAGTAGTGTTTTTTTTTTTTGCATACACTCTAACTCGAAGATGTGTTATTTATTATATATAAAATAATCTTATTTTTGTTACATCTTACTTGTAATTTTTTATGCTTTTTTAATAATTAATTACTTGATTATTTAGCATTAAAAAGATCAAGAGTATATTGCTACCCTTCATCGTAATTGGTCTTTTTTGGAGGTGTAAAAAAAGATCTTGCTAGAATAAGCAAAGAAGAAATAGAAACGTACATCAATTCTATTTAAAAAGTAAAAAAGTGATATGAAAGGTTAAGGATATTGATGTGTTAGATGTTTCGATTGAAGGCACAGTATTTGAATATTGGCTAAAATACATATCACTAATGTATATCAAGAGTAGAAAATCTAATTATTGCATATTTACGAGATTGACTTGATACATCCAAAAATGCTAATAAAATGTTTCAAAGTTCAATATTTTATATCATTATTAGATTATTTGAAATTATCAGAAATTGCGCTTAAGAAAATATTCTCCAAATTAATTACTTTATTTGTTAAATTATCAGGTTTTACACAATATAGGCCTAATTGAAAAAGCTGCCAAGCATATATATTCTTTCATTATAGAAGCAGAACATATGCACTAACAGTGCTAAAGAAGGTTCATGCTGGTTCTAAAAGTATCACTTTTGAGTGGAAATATTTTGTAGGCACTTATGATTATAATTTTGTAAAGCAATAAATTCTTTTAAGAATTAACATATTACTCTTTATGAGAATTTGCAAACACTGTCTCAAAATTTCAAAATAAAGTTGATGTCTTTATTACTAATTATGAAGATATTTCGTATATAATTGAAGATATAAAAATTTGTGCATGTCAGATAAAAGAATTCTATTTCAACTTGAAAAATTCCAAGATTGGTAAGCTAATTAGATATGATTTATAAACTTTAAATAACTAATATACTAAAACCGATTTTTAATTTTGTAGATTGACTGTCTTGAATTTTATTTTAATCTTAATATTTCAGTTGCGTACCTTGCCAAATGTTTTAGCTTAATGACTACAACTTGCTATATCTACATGGCGACTGAATTTTTTCATTTAATGACATTTTTACTATTATTAATGGTGCTTGACAAAACTAATGTGATCTGACGAAACTATGTAGTTTTGTCAATTCATCAATAGCAAAATAGTTTTGTCAAGTATCTATAACTACTATAGGGTTAGTTTTTCATAAAACCTCAACTAAGAATACAAAATTAAACTCTTTCTGTAAATCCCTTGCACAAAACTTAACTAAAATTCATATATCAAAAATTGCTTCTAGCTCAAAATTTTATTAAGATAACTGGCCTCTACATCTTAAACAAAATTGCTTAGCTCATCGTTTTGCATATACTTTGCAAGTTTTAAACTTTTAGCTTACAAACTCGTTGCAAAAAGCTAAAAAAACAGTTTTTGGTTTTCTTAACCAAATTTTTAACTATTTCTCAATAACTACTTTTACAATCTGCTTGACCTTCATAATAGCAGTTGTAGAGCTTACTTTTCTGGTCAAAATAAGTTATAAACCAAGATTTTTAGACCAAAACTGACCAAGTTACAACAAAAAACATTTTTAACTCCTCTATAAAAACTCTTTATTTTCTTCCACCAAATTTTTTCTCCTACACGATTTTTGTGTAACCTTAAATCATTTCCATAATTAGATTTATTTAATTTTAATTTGTGTAAATTAATTTTACCTAAAAAAGCAACAAATTTCTTATATTAATCTATTGGTTCTTCTATTTTTATACAAGTTTCACATTAATACATAGTATAACATTGTGTATAACAAAATTTTTATACACTCTAGCCATACCAGCCACAAGCCATACCAGCCACCTTTGTATCACCTTAGAATCTATAGGTTATACAAGGTTACATAAGCCGCAGTATATCCCCTGCAAACATAGATTACCCTCGTTAAATATATATCTATATATCCCTTAAATTGTAACACAGGCAAATTTGTCTGCATTTATTTTTTTAAACTTTATTTTTTAATAAAATCTTAAATATTAATTTTAGCAATATACTTTCTAATTAAAAAAGACTTTTAAAGATCTACTTCAT
>CAJVPZ010004088.1:0-10313 GCA_910592135.1 Racocetra fulgida | reverse complement strand
AAAATTTTAAATTTTCCTTAAAAAACAGAAAAATTTCGTTTTGATCAGATTTCGTTTTAATCTGTGACAATAATTAAAGAATTGGTTATCTCTGACATGCCTCTATCTAACGCTTTAGTACAAAATGCAGCTACAGAAAATATTATTGTAACAAATAATAAAATTTTAGAGTGTCTGTGAGTATATAATACTACAAATAATTTAATAGTTTATCAAAATTTAATAGCTGAAATAGAGAACTTTAAAAAGGTTCTTGAGGTTGAAAACAAAAAGATTAGAAAACTAAAACAGCACGACCCAATGTAAAAGTATGAAAAAAAGCTCAACTCTTAAAAAAGCAACAGGTAGTCGAAAAATATGATTCACCTGGGCATTTTCCTTTGCTATTCCAGTACCCACATTTGTATGACCACATTCAAAAATATATCAAATTCGGATCTGCTAATGCAAAAAGATGAAAAGAATTTGTTAAAGTTCGAACAATCAACCATCTATGTGAAGAACTCAAATTAAAGTATAATGAATACCTTTCTCATACTGCTTTAACTAATTATACTGCCCAAATTTTATAGTGGTAAAAACTCATCACTATCTAGCAAATGTTCAGGTATAAAATCAAACCTTTATAAAAAAAAATCATAAGTATTGTTGCAGCTGATGATAAAATTAACTGATGCTAAAATTTGAGCTTAGTTCTATATGAAGTTTAAAATTTTTTGGGTGTCTTTGTCAGTTTTTTTTTAATTTAGGTTAAAATTTAAGGTTAGAGTTAATAATTAAAGAGTATATGTAAATTTTATTGAGATCTAAATTTTAGTATAAGCTGATTTTAGTATCAGCCATGACAAGAAAATTATTATTGATAATTTATAATATATGAGGTAGGTACTAGAGTTGCTGGTAAAACTAAATTGTGCTGGTGAAACTGGTGACTATCTAAAATCTGATTGGCTATTGAATGCAATAGCTAATCAGATTTTAGATAGTCACCAGTTTCACCAAGTTTCACCAAGTTTCACCAGTTTCACCAGCAACTCTAGTAGGTACTAAGAAAAAGAATAAAATTAACAAAATGTAAATATTGCAAATTTTAAATGGCCATCCTGTAAATTTTATTAATGCAACAAGAGATAGGAATCAGTTATATAATTTAGTTGACTAAATTAACTAAATATAGTAATTTATATATGTATTAATTTTTTAGTTAACTAAATTGATTCTTATCTCTAAACACAATATTTCTTATATAAATGATGTTTCTGAGTTAATTTTGGCTCAAAAATTTTTTTGAAAAAAATTGTTGATTTTGTTTCTTTTCTCAGAGATCACTAAAGCCATATATCTACATAATATTTGAATTTTAATTATAATTAGGATAAGGGTTAATTTATTGTTAAAGTAAAAGCAGATATATAAGTAAAGTTCCCTTTCTGCCATTTTTTATTAATATACTAAGACAGATTTAGACTGCCATTTTTCATATTTTTTCATATTTTTTTGATTTTTTGATTTCTTTGGCTAAACAAATTTTATAATTTTGATTGGTGATCTACTTAGATAAAGTTATATTGGTACAAGGCTTTAGCAGATTCTTTTTCGCAGCATCTAACCATATAATTTTGTATAGTGTAATGAAAAAATTAATTTTGTCAAATTAATTTAAATGCTTAAATTGCATCAGTTTCAAGAAATGAAAAGACAGAGCACCTGGATATTCATTACTGCTTTGCCTCAGTAAAGACAGCAAAGTAATTTGCTACTTTATATCTAATGCATTCTGTAATAATCTCACAAAATGACAAAGCAAAGTTCAATCTTGAAATCTTAGCAGTAGGAAAAATTTTAAGTTGTTCAAAGCAATATAGAGCCTTATCAATTCCAGATCAAAACTTTCCAGTAGGGGCATAGCAAAAACTTATTCTACCTGTTTATCTATGCATGGACCCAGATGATACCAACAATACACTTTGTAATAGACAACTTTACATATTTGTGCCCTCCAATACAGAATTGATTCGAGCTCAATGACTTATGTAAATGATCTAGACTCTCTGGTTCAAGACTGCTGATTCGACAATGCCCTTAAAACAAATAATCAAATCTGACCAATCTGGGTCTTACTTGTTGATAGGGCCTAGATGAGAATCCACGATATCTAAAAAATATAACACAATATTGTAAGATATTTAAAGCTTTAATTTTGACTATCTAACAGTTAAAATATATGCTCTGAATATTCTGCTTACAACCCTGTTGAGCATGGCATGACATCACTTTCTAAAAAGCTTGTGGTGATAGTTTTACCAATAGACAAATATAATAAAAACAATTTTATTAGTAAAATAAATTTTGTAGATAATTTACAAAGTCTTTATAAAATTTAATAATTATTAGAATTACATTTAAACTTACAAGATCAAATAATCATCCAGAGCTTGCTAAAAATATTTTTGCTATGTAGAAAATACACTATGTGACTTGTGGAGTCATGATCCAATATTTGGAAAGCTTATTGCCACATTCTACAGATAAAATTATTAATCCATTTAGGTAGAAATGGCAAATATTGTTTATATAATTAAAACAGTTAATATAACTATTCAAACTTTAATCATCACTTATTTTAATTCAGTGAAAAATTTTTTTCTTTTTTTTTATTTACTATCTTTATGCTTAGAAATATTATATTCAGTTTTAACTCTCCTCAACAATCACTTGTACCAAAATTACAGCTAACAAAAACAGAAACTTGTTGAAGAAAAGTAGAAGAGACAACTACAAATAATAGTTTTTACAGAGATTAAGATTTTCTTTTTTCTTCCAGACTCCTCTGTATATTCAGCATGTAAGTTAAAAGCATTTCTGCACAAGATAACTGGCAAGAAGGTATTGCCCTTATACAGAAAATTTTAATTGAAGCTTTGCTTCTGCTGATGAAGTTAAAAATAGTTGGTTTAAGGAGAACAACAAGTGAGTTTTCAATACACTCTTTACTGAAGTTTAAGAATACCTACAAACTAAAACTCTTTACAAAGCTCTACTCTTTGTTCTTTCGAAATTTTTGCTAAAAAGTGGGAAAAACAGCATACTTCCATTGAAGGATCGACAACAACAATTACTGCTGAAAAAGAAAAGTCATATACAGGAGTACATGTCTACTTTGGGATGAATAACATCTGATCAGTTACTTTAAAAGGTTATGGTATTTACACTGAGATCCACAGAAGCTGAAAAAGTGTAAATCACTTAACTTTGCCCAAAAACAAGTACTAGTACAAGAATTTGTTACAGAATACCACAATGAACCTGGTGTGACCCAAGAGAAATTTTGGACTTGGCATTTACTCAAGAATAGAATTTTACATATCACAATATAGATAATAAGTAACTAGCACAGAGTTTAGACTAGATTATTTAGTAGTCTATATAATTTTTATAATCTGACATGGGTTTAATAATGCTATCTTTGTTTTTTTCTTTTATTTTGTTTTTCTTTTATATGTTTTTTAGTTTTATTTGTTTAGGTAGATCGAATTTGGATGCTGAAGTATCACTCCTTTTTTCTTTGCTCTTTGTTCTGTGTTTGTATTTCGTAGAAAAGATGATACTAATATAGTATATAGCACTGGCCAATAATCAAAGGATTCATGCCTCTAGAAAGTTAGAGGCCCAGAGGGAGGCAAACAGCCACTAGGTGATATCGTACCTGGGCTTTAAGCCGAATGAGTTACTAGTTGTGGTTAAAGAAGGATTAACTATAGTTAAAATTCTTTTAATTTTGCTTGGTTACTATTTAATAAAACAGTAGTAAGATATTCTGAAATATAAAAAAAAGAAATATTATATTTCCAAAATTTGATGACGACATTATAGAATCTGTTTCTTGAAAATGGATGGAAGAACATTTGAGAATATGCAAATATTTTCTAGACATTAAAAAATGTAATAACTTAGCTTGTTGTTCTCCTAAGTGTTTGAATAAAGCAGACATTCTACTTGCTAAAAACAGAGAATTTCTTTCTTCTGTAATAAAAGGCAGTGATGGGTATTATTTAAATTCTATACACATACTTGAATATTATGATAAACAAAATTATCTGAATATAACAAACATTGTTTATCTATTATCACTGTGGATAATTATTCTCAGCACTGCAGTTTAACATACAACAAATATTTTTCCTCACTATCTATGGTTTCTAAATATGAAAAAAATTAATATCCCAAATAGTATAAATGACTAAAAAAGTCTTTGTCAACAAATATGACTAAAACAACTCAAAAAATGTAGTTGGCCAAGAAAAAATAGCATCAAGGTGCAAATGCCAGAAAAAAAGCAAAAGACAAAAAATAATTTATGATAAATAAATCTTATTTTTATTAAAAAATTTTCTTTATTTGTCAAGATTATTTTTATTTTGACTAAAATTGAAATCTAAAAATAAAATTTAAATAAAATAATTTACTTAAGTCTAATTTTTTTAATAAAATTAATCATAAGTATGCATTGTAAAAATGTACCTACTTTAAGAAACAAATATGAATCATGATATTACTTTTGATACCTAGAATTGGCTTTTTTTAATTTCTGATTTAAATATCCATTTTGCTAATATCTTCTATATTTGTAATATTTGCAGATTGTTGAAAATATCATATGCTTTATGGTGGTCAATCTCAACTCTGATTCTATTTAGATAACAATCCATTTTTGCTTTTTTTGGTATTAAGGTGAGGCCTTGCTCGTATCTTTATTAATAATTGTCACAGATTAAAATGAAATCTGATCAAAACGAAATTTTTCTGTTTTTTAAGAAAATTTTTTGGGTGACATTTTTTGGAGTTCTTTTTAGTATTAGGGGTAGGGTTTAGGGTTAGGTTTATTAATAAATGAGTATATGTGGGTTTTATAGGCTTTAAGGGTGGGTATGAGAGGTCCCCAGTTTCATTTTGATCAGATTTCATTTTAATCTGCGACAATAATTTTTGAAATAGCAACAATGTAGATTACTACAACAATATAGAGATTTACAGAGTAGCTACTATTTGTACTAGTACAAATAAAAATAAAAATTATATGCAAGAATAAAAGCTCAGACAGAGAAAAATTTATCAGCGACCTAAACCTACTAGAGTGGTCAAAGACTCACCTAGGTATCCATTTTTGCAAATTTGTGATAAAAAATAATTGTCTTATATTTGTTACTTTTAATAAATAATTGTTATATATTTATGAATATTATAGTATGCAAACACTAAGTAAAATAAAAAATAATACTCTCTTTAATATTAAGTACTCTTTCGCTAAAAAGTGATAATAGTCTGATTAATATCTTGAATTAGATTGAACACCTTACTTAGTCCAGATCTGATATAAATAATATAAGGCTTAATTTCATATTGTACATACTGAAGTAGAAAGTCTTGTCATAAATAAATATTTGTTTTTTTTGTAATATCGATTTATGGATGAAAGTAAATTATTATCTAAATTTTAATACAGTCAAACCCCTCTATAATCACACCTTTGGGATACAAAATACTGTGATTATAAAGAGGTGTGACTAATATAGAGGTATTTTCTATATAGCTATAAATAATTGGTAAAAATAAAATAGTAATTATACCAATTTTGTGACTATAGAGGAGGTGACTATAGAGGGGTTTGACTGTACTTATATAATGTTAATAATTTCAATATAGTTAAATATAAAATTTTTTAAAAATATCTTTTCAATCCTAATTGTTTTAGGAAAGTAAACTTCTTTTCTTTGAAAAACTGCTTCTATAGATCTAGGCTAATACTATAAAGAACAAGGTGGTATTAGTTTCTCTTCATATTGTTCTTCCCCAAATAAAACAATTGTATCTTTTGAAATATTGTAGTTAAATTTATACATAAAACTTTCAAATTAATTAGATAGATCTAATGCTGCAAATTAGATAGTGATATTATATGAATATCTACTTATGCGGTAATGATTAGAATTATAGTACTATATAGATACTGCACTGCCAATTCAACTCTGGTCATAAGCAAATAGTACTAAAGATATAAGCAATACAAATAAGTATCTTCCTAACAAGTATACCCAGTATACAAATAACCTTCTCAAATACTAATCAACCTATTACTCTCTTCTAATCAAGTAAAAGAAGAACTTCTCTATTTATAACATGTAGGCTAGGTGCTGAGAAAAGGGACGAAATTGACAATTTTTTCAAATAATATTTTTTTACATAAATCAATTTAGAATAAGATTAGAATCATTTTTCACTTAAGACATAAAAGTGGTATAGCTCTTTAAAGTTTGTATTTCATTATAATTTATTATAAGATTTATAGTATAAAAATTAATTTTCCAAAGATCTTTTTTTTTGTCAATTTCGTCCTTTTTTTCAGCATCTAGTTCATGTTATTAGACTCAATAGCTTAATATAACAATGTAAAGTTTACTTAAAGTAAACCCTGTGACTATAGTATTATATAAAAGCTTATTTATAGATGTCATATTAGTTTTTGTTACAATCAACTTTTTCTTTAGTGGCATTCATATGATCATATGATCTTGTAAGAAAAAGAATATAAGTTATGCTATGCCAGATGAAATAGTTATAGCATGTTTTGGGAAAATAAAAATGTGTGCTGCATCAAATAGGACTATTATGATATGCTTCAGAATGCTAGTTCCCATAAACTTCAAGTGCAACTGTTAACTGTTATAATTTGCACAATATAAAGCTGTTATAACATGTTTCAATAAATCAATTTGTCAATATTTTGTAAACTATTAACTGTTATATACTGCATTATATAAGCTGTTATAACATGTTTCAAGGGTTAATTTTTTTATAACTATTAACATTTATGTGCTACGCCATATGAGGCTGTTATAGCATATTTCAAGGGGCTAATTTTTGTTAATTTTTTTTATAACTATTAACCATTATGTGCTGTACTATATGGGGCTGTTATGTGACAGTAATTTGTGATATTTTTTTGTAAACTGTTAACTGTTATGTGCTGCATCATATAGGGCTGTTATAGCATATTTCAAGAGGCTAAATTGTGATATTTTTTGTTGTAATAGTTAACTGTTATGTGCTGTGCTATATGGGGCCATTATATAACAGTAATTTGTAATATTTTTTTGTAAACCATTAACCATTATATGCTGTGCTATATGGAGCTATTATGTGATAGTAATTTGTGATATTTTTTTTTGTAAACTGTTAACTGTTATATGCTGTGCTATATGAGGCCATTATGTCATATTTCAAGAGACTAATTTGTGTTTAACCTGCTAACTGTTATGTGCTGCGCCTTATAGGGCTGTTATGTCATGCTTCAAGAAGCTAATTTGTATTAATTTTTTTATAAACTGTTAAACCATTATGTGCATATAGATAAGGGTTTTTAATGGGGTACTACAGAGGTGAGAGGTATAATCAGCTGATACATGTTGATTCCCTTATTTATAATTATATTTAATTAAAAAAAATTTATAAATTTTATTTAAACATAATAAAAATGCAAATAAAAAATAAAAGAACAAAAATGATTTAAATTTTTTCTTGTTAAGCAAATAATTATGTATAATAAAACTAATAATCAAGTTATAAATGAACTAATAACATTTATATTTACTATGACTTGCTGTTATAATTGTTTGGCCCAAACTACAAAAGTTATATCTCAACCCAATAAAAGTTTTTTAAAAAAGCATTTTCACTACTAATTGTTCTAACCAAATTCAGTGAAATTTTAAATAATAGTTCTAATCTGACAACTTGAATTTAAAATAAATTTATTGATTTGTTGCAATTGTTGCCAGCATTAATTAGTTGATGCTAATTGTAATCTTGATGAGGCTAAAAAAAAGACATAGCAGTTATAAAGATATTGGAAGTTTTTGTCAGGTATAGAGTAAGATTTTAAGTGCAGAGCATTTTTACTTAAAACAGTAGATATTAATTAATTAGCTATTTTTTTGAGATATAGCAACTGTGGTATTGAAATTCACTGGTGTGATTTAGTAACATCGTTAAAATTATTAGAAAACTACAATAAGAATAATGCCTGATTGAATTTAGTCATAACAATTCAATAAAACTCCGGTGCTGGAGACACGTGTTAGATGCTATTAAAAAAGATTTAAATTTAAATTGTAAAAGAAATTTTAATGATGACTAGAAGCTGCACATGGCGGCGGCTTCACTGAGATGTTTAATTAACAAATAAATTTTGTAGGCTAAAATAAAATCAAGCTAAAAATCGGGTTTTCTATTTAACCCTCTAAAATCCACATATATTCTCTTATTAGCAAATTTAATGCCAAATTAACTAAAATCATATACCTAAAGATTTTACTGCGATATGTAATGTTCATATTAAAATTAAAATTTTATTTTATCATAATCTAATTTCATTTGACAGTAACCTCCCATAATTTATAATTTGGTATAGTAGAAATTCCTAATTAATAATTTTTTGTCAATTTGGTAACGTTCTTATTTAAAAATTCAAATTTTTCAAAATAAGATAAAACTTAACACGTAAAACTAGTATTATTTTAAAGCTATAGAGGGGGTGACGCTGATGGAATGCGCAAAGTTGGATATTGTTATGAAAATGAAACCATTATTAAAAAAGGTGAAAATAAGGCAGTCGAATACTATTATAAAGCTGCAATGATGGGTTATAAAATGGAATCGGCATTAAAAAAGATGAAAACAAGGCAATTGAATCACTTTATCGATAATTAGTTCATTAAAAATTATTTCACTGACAGTTTATTTAACCGACAAGCTTTTATTAAATATTGCACTAGCCTTAACTCTAATTCTAAACCAGACCTAATGACAATGACCAGAATTACTTTGTTGTTGAAATGGGTTGTCTGCAATTGTCAGTTTCTTGAAGAAGTTTCGATAAAATTGCCAATAAAGCATATACAAATAAAAATAAAAATAAAATAAAATAAGCTGTTATAAAAAAAAAGAAAAACACGAATTGTTATGGAAAAAAATAAATAGTTATAAAAATAAATAACTACTAAAATTGTTATCTAAAATTATAATTTACCATATAAAAGTTTATTTCCCTGTTTGATGTGAGAATATATAAAAAAAAAACATTAACACTTTATATACTATTTTTATATTTTTAAGCTTATAAAAGATTACATAGAATTTTTTATTTAATTCATCATAAAGACAAAATTAATTAATTTCACAATATTTAAAGACTCAAAATCCCAAATTTTAAGGCATATTGTTGAGACTTATAAAAGATCAACACGTTTCACATGAAACAAAATCCGATTATTATTGCTCGGTCAGATGACTTTATTAAACAAATTGAAGAACATATGGGAATTCCGTTCGCTATCCCTAAAGCTCTACCTATCTTCAGGAATTCTACGCCTAGAACTTAAAACACATCAATTGGTCCTACTTATACCCAACTAATAAATCTCCCGAATACAATCCTGTGTTCTTCCTAAGAAAACGGCCCACAAGGAGAATCGGCCTGAAACAATTGTACAGTATTACTCGAATGAGGCAAAGGGGTCTTTGCACTGTCGATACAGCCGCAGCGCCCCAACATCTTATGTGGGTCCTTGCATTGCCGCTACAACCGCGGAGTCCAACTATCATAAATTAGGTCCTTGCACTACCACTGCAGCCGTGGAGCCTATAATACTCAACAGACGCTCTAACGTTTACTAGAATTCTTATGAGACTATTGCAAGTTGGGCGGGAGAGGGTGGACGAACGAGCCGGCCTTCACTACAAGGCGAGCGATAGCGAAAAGAAAGATACAAGCTCCTAAACAGCTAAGTAACCCTTAAATGCCCTCTTACGAATATTCGACAACATCCTCTGAACATATCCAGCATCATATGCCTACCTCCTTACTTTCCCTACTCATTACTAACCCACAACCATGAATAACACGAACAATCATATGCAATCACAACAATAACAAGAAACAACCTGCATTTAACGAGAAAACCAGAATTTATTACAACTGCCATAAAAGGCTAAGGCAAAATGCACATGAGATCTATCAAGTCATCTGACCTCACAATACGTAATGATCGCCTGTCACTTCGTAGACAGGCTTCTCCTTTCATCATTATCGTTATCGTTATACTAAATTCATAGTTCAAGATGAAAATGTTACCGAATGAATGTCTCATTGAAATATTTAATAACTTTGAAATTAATCACAAAACCTTATTTTCATGCCTTCTTGTAAACCGTCAATGGTGTAGACTTATTATACCAATATTATGGAGTGAACCTAC